>WSFP011521546.1:0-12493 GCA_009831015.1 Picea engelmannii | reverse complement strand
CGATCTCTTCCCCCCAATTTCCCCTATCTCTCCCTCTCTTTAATCCGAATTATTTTCGGCACGAAATGAGAGAATAGATATAGTGAAAAAATGTACAAAGATATATCAGATATCCAATAATACAACATAGGTTTATCATAGATAAAACCATAAACACATAGATAGAGTAATACACAATTTCTATTAATGAGCGAAATGTACAAAACTATAGAAATACAAAGTGAAAGACTCGTTAAAATGGTGGCATCTTATCTCTAAGAAGAGATGTGTCGGATACATTTATTTTCCAGAAGGTGATTGTTAAAATGAGGCTCCAAAGGCCTTAATAACATAAATAAAATCCAAAACCCTAACCCTAGAAGATGAAAAGCCAACAGTTTTGTGGACCCTGTTTTGGGTAGTTTGGTGTATCAACTTCTCGGGGGTGTAACTTTAGCATACGATCTCTATTTGGGGTGAATGATTGCTCGTTGGAAAGGTATCAACGAGGAGATTAATTTTTTGGGATCAATCAAATACTTTGGTTATGAATGAGGTGTCTGATCACGAAAAATCATCAGTAGACCCTCAAAATGGACCCAAAAGTTTAGGACCCGAAAAAACTGCTAAAAATAGTAAATTGCCAACCAACTGTTTTGAACCAGTTGGAATAAGTGGGTGGACATCGATATCCACTTGGATATCTCTCTCTCCTTACTAAGTGAGGCACAATGCACTTTTTGAACAAGAGGTCAATTTTCAAGAACATTGTGCCAAGTGGGTAGTGTGGCCATGTGGGCCTTGGACAAAAAAACATGTGGGAGCTTACAAAAATTCATTATGCCACTATGTTTAGATTTTATGTCCCATGACCAAATTGCCAACATGTCCCTGAATGGCTTGAGGTTGTGAGTTGTAACTCATGATAAAACTCTAACCAGGCCTCGGATGGACAAATCGTCTATTGCATTGGATTCACGGCACCGAGTTTCATCTAGTGGGGCCCCTTTGTTGTCATTTTGTTGCTTGAAAAATAGTTTGTTTGAGTATATCTAGAACTAGTGTTTTTCTCAGTGAGCTACAGTGCAATTTCTAAACAGGAGGTTGATTTTCAAGAAAACAATGTCGGGTGATTGCGGGTAGTGTGGTTATGTGGGCATTCGACAAATAGACACACGTGATATTATGGAACTTCGTTATGTTGCTCAGTTTGGATTTTATGCCCCTGAACCAAATTTCCAACATGTCCTTGAATGGATTGAGGAGGTGAGTTGCAACTCATGATAAAAATATAAACATTCCTCGGATGGATGAATCGTCGGTTGCATTAGATTCAGGGCATCGGGTTTTAATTAGTGGGGGGCCTTCATTATCATTTTGTTTCCTAAAAAACTGTTTGTTGGAGGATCTCTAGAACTTGGGGTTTTCTTAGTGAGGCACGATAAAAATTTTGAACAAGAGGTTGATTTCAAGAACACTGTGTCAGGTGATTGTGGGTAGCATGGTCTTTTGGGCCTTGGACAAACATACGTGCAGGAGCTTATGAAACTTATTTATGCTTCTCAGTTTGGATTTCATGCCCATAGACCAAATTGCCAACATGTTCCTGAATGGATTGAGGAGTTGAGTTGCAACTCATAATAAAACTCTAATTGGGCCACAGACTGTTATTTGCATTGGATTCGGGGCACCATGTTTCAACTAGTGGGGGCCCTCTGTTGTCATTTTGTTGCTTGGAAAAGTGTTTGTTGGAGGATCTCCATAACTAGGGTTTTTCTCAATGAAGCACAATGTAATTTCTAAACAAAAGTTTGATTTTCAAGAACAGTGTGACAAGTGATTCTGGGTAGCATGGGCCTTGGCTAAAAATATGTGCAGGAGCTTACAAAACTTTGTTATGCTGCTCGATTTGGTTTTTATGCCCTTGAACCAATTTGCCAACATGTCCTTGAATGACTTGAAGAGGTGAGATGCAAATCACGATAAAAATATAATCAGGAATAAGATAGATGAATTGTTGGTTGCATTGGATTTAGGGCATTGGGTTTTATATAGTGGGGCCCCTATGCTATCCTTTCATTGCTCGAAAAAACATTTGTTGGAGGATCTCTAGAACTAGGGTTTTTCTCAGTGAAGCACATTGCAATTTTTGAACAAGAGGTCAATTTTCAAGAAAATTGTGTCGGGTGATTGCGGGTAGCATGGTTGTGTTGGCCTTGGCCAAATAGATGTGTGGGAGATTATGGAACTTCGTTATGCCACTCGGTTTGGATTTTATGCCCCTAGATCAAATTGTCAACATGTCCATGAATGGCTTGAGGAGGCGAGTTGCAAATCAATACAAAACTCTAACTGGGTCTCAGATGGATGAATCACCTGTTGCATTGGATTTAGGGCACTAGTTTTCAGCTAGTGGGGCACCTCTACTATCATTTTGTTTCCCAGAAAAGCGTTTGTTTGAGGATCTCTGGAACTAGGGTTTTGCTAAGTGAGGCATAGTGTAATTTATGAACAAGAGGTCAATTTTCAAGAACACTATGTCGAGTGATTGTGGGTAGCATGGTTACATGGGCCTTGGCCGAATAGACATATGGGAGCTTACGAAAATCCATTGTTCCTCTCATTTTGGATTTTAGAACCCCAGACCAAACTGCCAACATGTCCTTGAATGGCTTGAGGAGGCAAGTTGAAACTTTCAATAAATATCTAATCATGCCTCAGATGGACAAACCATTGGTTTCATTGGATTTGGGTCACCAGGTTTATCTAGTGGGTCCCCTCCATTTTCATTCCATTTCCTGTAAAAGCGTTTGTTGGAGGATCTCTAGAACTATGGTTTTTCTCAATGAGGCACGGTGAAATTTGTGAACAAGAATTCAAGCAAGACAAGGCAAGGCATGGAAATACAGGGAAAAGAAAGACAAGGCTAGTCAAGTTGATCCAAGCCAATCCAAGCCAATCCAAAACAAGGTAGGGAAAGGCAAGGCAAGTCTAGGAAAGTCTAAGCAGGGAAAGACAAGACATGGCATGGAAAGGATAGGAAAGAAAAGGCAAGCCAATCCAAGCCAATCTAAGCCAAGTCAAGCTAAGGTAAGGCAAGGTAAGGCAAGCAAAGGAAAGCAAGACAAGGTAAGAAAGACAAGGAAATGCATGGAAATAAAATCAAGTCAAGGAAAGGCAAGAAAGACACGGCAAGGAATAGCACAGCAAGGCATGGAAATACAAGTCAAGGCAGGACAAGTCTAGGCAAGGCAAGGAAAGGAAAGCCAAGACAAGCCAATCCAAGCCAATAAAATGTAGGGAAAGGCAAGGTAAGGTGAGGAAAGGAAAGGTAAGGCAAGGAAAGGAAAGCAAAGGAAAGGAAAGGCTAGGAAAGAAAGGGAAGCAAAGTTAAGGCATGATAGACATGGAAAGGAAATTCAAGGAAAGGCAATGCAAGGCATGGCATGGAAGGTCAAGGAAAGGCATGGAAATGCAAGGCAAGGCAAGGCTAGACATGGAAAGGAAAGGCAAGGAATGGCAAGGAATATAAATCAAGGCAAGAAAAGGCAAGGCAAGTCAAGTCATGTCAAGAAAAGACAAGGAAAGGTAGGACAAGGAAAGTGTTACACACCAAAATTTCACACCTAGGTATCTCACCCTAAGTGTCGCAAAGTGATGTATGCACATCGATAAGTGTTGCATTCAATGTTACAAGTATCGTATGCACCTTCCCAAGTGTCACATTCACTTTGTTAGGTGTTTCCACCCATTGACACCATGAAAATAGTTGTCCATGATCCCTAAGTCATATGGGAGGAGGAAACCCAACATTTTAAGGTCAAAACACACCTTTTCCTTGGAAAATTCAACCTATTTTTGAACATTTATGAAGGGTGGCGCCCTCCTGGACATATTGGGGAAGGGCCACGACACCCCCTCTGCCATGTTAGGGAAGCACCACTACTAGTATGGCTCATTTTCTCTCACTATGGGGGAGCACCATTCTTGTTGAGTGAAAAGGGGGATCTCCTCCACCTAATTCTATCGGTCACCTCTCTCAGATAGGGTTGGTTATGTTTGACCCCCATGCTTTGACTTCGACTTAGGATCTGATCCAAACCTCAAGGAGCCATATCCTCAACCATATCCCTCATTTTCTCATGTTGGTTGTGCATATCAAGCCTATATATTGAGGAGTTTCCAAGTTAAAAAGGGGGTAAGTAATTAGTCAGAGTATCATTATTTTGATCTTGGTATATTCGTGCAAGGGTTGGACAAGGAGAGCTTGGAGAGGTTGTTGCTACATTAATCATGGTATGTAAGTATTCTCTTTGGGTTCTCATTTGAATATACTTGGCCTATTTCCTTCAATATTTTGTATTCTTTCATGTGCTTGTAGTCGTTTCTCTTTGCTATCCATTGCAGGTATCAAGTTGCACCAACGGGTTTGGAGATCAAGCTCATGGATTGGAAGTCGCAAGGAAAAACTTCGAAATAAGGTACATCATTCCCTTTCTCCCTCTCTCTTTCTGATTGGTTAAAATGAGTTTAAAGCGATGTTAGTGTCCACTTCTAGTGTTTTTGTCTTGGTATAGGGGTCTGGTAATCCAAGAGAGGTTTCATCTCTCCGTAGATGAAACATTCTGTAACAGAAATTGGCGACTCCACTGGGGAAGGAATTTGACTAGTATTTCCTTAGATTGTATAAATCATTTTCCTATCATTAGATATTGTTTGGTGCTTGAATCTGATCTATTTACCCTTCAATATTCTTCATTGAAGAGATCACAAAGTCATTGATTGGTTTTATGACTTTTTATCCTTTTTGAGCAATTTTTTAAACTTTTCATAAAAGTGGCACTCCCCTGCAGTTCACACCAGGGCACCATCTACTTTATTGGCGCTCCCCTACAGTTTAAACCAGGGCATCATGGAGCTCTTCCCCTTTGGGAACATGGGTTCTAGTCTCTTGTTTTAGGATTTTGTGCCTATTTCTGCTTAATTTTTCTTAATCGTTTTTTAGGG
The DNA here is from genome assembly GCA_009831015.1 of Picea engelmannii. Classification (NCBI taxonomy): domain Eukaryota; kingdom Viridiplantae; phylum Streptophyta; class Pinopsida; order Pinales; family Pinaceae; genus Picea; species Picea engelmannii. The sequence continues at coordinate 7,507 of WSFP011521546.1, read as the reverse complement.
GATTTTTTCCTGACTTAGTTTGCTTGAGAATTTGACAGTTATCACTCAATTATGTTTCTTATTTGAGTTTGAAATTTGATCTTAGTTGTGATCCCCTTGGGTTAACAAGATCCCTTAGTTCATCCTTCCTTTCAGTTCCCTGATCTTCGTCTCACAAAGCTTTCAGATTGCTTGGTTGTTTAGGACTTTTCATCAACTAGAGTTTGAAAAGGTTTCTTTGTATTGAGCCTTTTTTTCGTCATTGAAACATCTATCTTTTTTGGATGATTAGGACTCTCTTGTTTGCCACAACCTAGCCTTGAAATTTTTTTCTTGATTCTCATGTTTTGAGGATTTTCATGAGTGCTTGTCTTCTTTCTCTTTTGCATCTTTGAGTTCTTGATTGAATAGGTTATCACCTACTTGTTTTCTTTCAGTTCTCATCATTTTGAATGTGCTTTGTTTGATTTCTTTTTTCCTCATACTTCTTTGTGTCAAACATAGATGTCTTTCATTTCACTTGAAATTTAAGAAGAAAAAAAGTTTGCATATTTCCTTGCATACATAATCAAACAAAGAAACATTTTGCATTCATTAGGAAGTTTGTTTTGGTTTATGTTTAGAAAAAGAGCTAGTTTTGCATGTGCATTTTGGTTTTTGGAAACATTTGCTTGGTAGTTTGGAATCATATTGATCCCAAAAATTGAAAGTTGAAATTGAAAGTTGCATCGCTTTGAGTGATTTCTTGTGTTAAGAAGAATATATCTCTTCTCCTTCCCATACATAGAATTCATCAAAAAGAATGAACTGCATATCATTATTTTGAATTCTATTGGATTCAAGTCTCTCTCGCATCATCAATTTCATATCCATGAACCCTTTGATTAAAATCCATTAAAATCAACCATGCACTAATAAAATCAACTAGAACATTTGTTTGTTTTAGCACACCAACAGTAGCACAAGATTAAGGTCTTTGGACTAGGTAAAGTGAGTAAATTGTCCAAGACTACTAAATAGACAATAAAGAACTAAAGAGTGTACAAATCCAACTTTGATATAAGCATAGCCAGGAACCCCCTCTCACACAAGGGCTAAACACAAGGTTGTGTACGAGAGAGAAGAGGATATTACCCCTCCAAATATTGACCAATCATAGAGGAAAGAGCGTATATTGGGGGTTTTCTTGAGAAACCACTGGTTTCATTTGGTCTCGGTGCTTCATGAACTCTAAATCCATTCGGGGTCCTATGGAGTCTTACCAGTCCACTTTTATTCAATTCTCTTGGAGAGATTCAGACTTTGATACCTGCTCATACGTTCGGTCCCAATTGTTGATTGTACATGCCCGGAGGATGACTGTGAGTTGGTAACCTTAGTGGCCTTTCCTAGGTACCTACAAAGGTGATTATGGGGGAATTCCCATGGTACCTGGGGAAGATGTTGTATCACACTCTCAGTACCCTTGGATGATGATCCCACGAAAGCGAGGGTTGCTTGCATCGAGAAGAGTTGTTACTTGGAGGTCGAGATAATTGCTTCTCACTTCTTCATTGGCAGCTTGATATCTCGTCTTCATAATATCCTTGAATCTGTTGTTGCTTGGTTGATTGCTTTTATTTTTCATAGGAGTGTGTTTCTTTGACTTTCATAGTCAGCCTTAGGATTGGAGATTTCACAATATACAAGGTATGGAACCTGACATTCAAGAACCTTAACCCAATTCTTCTAATGAAGGAGTGATCGAAGATCAACCTTTTGAGATCGGGAGCATCACTCTTGGAAGTGGCCAACACATTGAAGAATCGGTCACAACCTTCGTACAAATCCTTTCATCTTATGTGAATCCTCTTTTTAATGATCCACTCATCCTACCACTCACTGATCCACCATCTATGAAATATTCTGATGCATATTCTTCTTACTATTTACCGTCTGGTTCAACCAATACAACATCTTTTAGCATGAACCCACCGATTTTTGGTTTTCCTGAAGGACTTGGGAATTTATATTTTTCCACAACTTCAATTGTTGATATTGTTGGTGCTTCATCTTTACCAGAAACATCGTTGACCTAGGTAACCCTGACTCAACCACTTGTGCATACATCTCCTTTCACACATGGTCCAAGTAATATTCTTGCTTCACTATTTATGCACATGCAAACAACAAGTGCCTTATTTTGTTGTTCCATCGGTCAAATGGCCGACAATAAATCCATTCACATAACCACGGTTACACAAGATACCCTGCCTCCATATCACACATTGCAAATTAGTACACCCTACATTGGAGGTCAATATGCAATGGGAGGCCAACCTTCAGCTAGGGGGAAATCTTTAGTTGTAGGGAAACTTTTTACTCGCGAGAAACCTACAAGGTTGAAACATCAAAAATCCCGAGGGAAGGCCGCTCCTACAAGTCCTTCTATCCCTATTACCACTGGCATGTATCCTGGACATCCATATCCAAGAGTTTTGAATCCTTTGTGGGCTCAACCCAATCAGGTGGGAATTCCTTCGCAAGGAACTATGCCCTATCAATCTGTAAACCCCATGATTCCAATGCAACAGTCCCTTCAACCACCATATATGGGGGGAATATTAGGTCAATCACAATATGTAGGAAGAAAACCACCTTACATGGGTGGAAAACCCAGGAAACCATTGTATATGGGAGGACCATCTAGTTTTTTCGTCTCACCACAACCTGGATAAGGTCGTACTGGTGTTCCCACACAATATGGTGTTCGACAAATCCTCCATCTTCCAATCCTCTTCAGATTGAGAAGCCAATTTCTGACGCAGTTTTTCACCCTCCCAATAGTGCAATTTGCAAAGCGAATTTAATCCAAATCCCCTCGTTGCCCAAAAGTACAATATTGTTGAAGATTTGGCGCAAGCACCTTGTGTATGTCGGCGCTCGAAGTTCTATAAAATTGTCCAATTCAATATAGAACCTTGTTGTCAACAATTGGAGCTATGGATCCTGAGAAATTGAATCTGATTACATTTAATATGGAATACTTTAAGGAGAGGCTCTCCCACCACTTAGCTTTCCAAATTCAAATTTTAGTTGGTGGGAAGAACATTCATCGCACTATTTTGGATGAGGGAGCCTCCACCTGTGTCATGACTTTTCCTTATTGGAAATACCTTGGTTCACCTAAACTTACCCTGTCTCCCACCACCTTGACAACATTTGATGGACATGGTTTCCAACCTCACGAACTCTTGCAATATTTTGTTGTGACATTGAAGGGTAAGATTGTTTCAGTCGATATTGAAGTGGTTGATTCACCCCTGGATTATAATTTTTTATGTGCTCGTAGTTGGTTCTATGTGATGATTGTTGTCGCATATTCAATGTTTCATATTTTATGATTTCCCCATCAAGGAAATATTATCACTATTGACCAACTTATCTACACAACTCCAGATCTCAACAATGTTGTGGAGAATAATGCCCCTTTTGTAAGACAAAATAGTTTTGAGAGTGTAGGAGTAGGTATCCTCAAGGATTCCTCACTCATGGGGGTTTTTCCTTTTCCTGCTCCTCCGACCTCGCAAGTTGCCATGTTAAATATGATTTCAAATCAGGTGTGACGAGCATATTTATTTTCTTGTGTCGATATCGTTAAAAAATGAAACGGATGCTTACGAGCATAGTTCATTTTCTATGTTAATCTCGTTAAAAAATGAAACAGACCCCCCTCCATTCAAATAGAGTCTCACTCTGGATCGAGTACTTGAACCTTCTTTTCCTCTTCCTAGTGAAAATGTTCCTATTAGTAACAAGATGCCTAAACGAGGAAAGAAGAAGAGTCGTCGGAGGAAATGAAGCTTGGGGGTCAGGTCTCCAGCCTCTAGACATCATGCCAGAGTGAAGCCACTATCTTCTATCACACAAGATGGAGGAAAAATACCTCTAGATAGACATGATGCTAGGAGTGACCCTTGCTTGGGGGTCATTCCCATCGTAACGTAGTAGTTTTTGTAGAGCGAACTCAGTCTTTGTTATTTCTCGTGCTCGTTAATACAAGAGAATAGGTTACCAAGCTTAGTCTTTGTTCTTTCTTGTGCTCGTTAATACATGATAATAGGTTACCGAGTATACTTTTATCTCTTTTTCAGACTCGTAAAATCTATACAAAAAAGGAACTCTTTGGAGTCTCCTTTAAGCTCTTTTCAGACTCTCTAAACATGAAAATATTGTCGAGTGAGGTTGCTTCCTTTCACACTCATTAAAAGGTTTGAAAGGGCATCTTTCGAGTGGTAGTTTATCTCTTTTTCAGCCTCACGAGACTAATTACGAAAAATGAACACTCTAGTCAAGCATGATTAAAAGAGTTATCTCCTATATTGTTTTACACTTTTTTGGGCTTGGAAGATTAAATTTACTAAAAAGTCACTCTTGGAGTCGTCTTTAAGTTTTTTTCAGACTCTCTAAACATGAAAAACCAATAATTTTTCCTTCTCTAGACTCATAAAACCATACATTGAAGGGCCCATCTTGGAACGAACCTTTACTTCTTCCAGTTCATTAAACATAGGAAGAGGAAGTTATTGAAGGTGAGATATATTGAGAACTTGTTATCCTCCTTGATCTTGTTAAACAAGAAAGAGGTACTCATCTATCTGGATGGGAGGGAGGGAATTGAAGGAAGTGGGTCAAGTGTTTTGGAATCCTTTATGGCAGCAATTTTCTCCCTTGAACATGGCACATGTTTGTGTCTCGTCTTACAGTTGGGTAATCTGATTGTCTCTGAGTAATACCAATTCCATGTGTCACCATAATTTTTCGTCCAATTTAAGAATGCTCTTTTGTCGTCACATTATGTTCGCGGTACTCGTCGAGTCAATGCTTCCAAGTCAAGTTGTCATGCCTCATTATGTTCCAAGGAAGTTTCACTTTAAATCATCCATCTGCAATATTACATGTTATCCCCTAGCCTAGGGATAACTAAGGAGATCACATCTCGAGGCCCACAGGTCCTAGACATGGAGTAACGAGAGCCAGACGACTTGACCATGGCCCCGAAGGGCCCCTCTTTTCTTCAGTGAAGTCCACATATCACCAGCAGTAGTATCCATCACAACAACCTGGTCCTGAAGTAGCGGTGAGTCTTGCTCCATGAGGTAATGAGTCTGGATATCATGTTACGTATCACTCTAAGTTTTGAAGAACTTGAATACGTTGATTGAATCCTTCTTTATCTCATGATGTTTGCTTGGAAATTATGCTCTTTGCATCGTTCATACCTGGAAGGTTGATATAGTGCCCTTGTAATTTGATTTCTTCTTAGGATGGGTTGCTACTGGGTGGATCTGTGAAAATTCATCGTTCGTTCCCTCCCTAATTACAACTTTTGATCTTTATTCCTTCCATATCCCTTATCATTTTTTGGGCATTGGGATTGGCTACGCTAGGAAGGTTTGTACCTTACCTTGTGGGAAGAAGGGGCTAAAGGCCCAAAGGGTAAAAGTTGTTGGCAAGAGTTAGAAGCCAATTTTGAAACCTTCACCGATACTTCACCCAGGGATCCCCGAGAAAGCAGTGAAAATATTCTCAATAAGAAAATGGGACCCACAAGATAACATAAACACTCAAGGTACTAGTTGATGGGCAGGAGGTCTCATCACGAGCTGACTTATTATGACCATGGGCATGTAGCAGTATGACACTGCCACCTATTTGGTCACCAAACCAGGGTAGTGGCTCTTGGTGGCATAGCCAAGAGAAAGGGGGTCTCATCACCAGCCTGCCTTCTCATTTCCATGAAATGTTTGTGGATAATGTTGTCACCTCTATTCATCAAGCTAGTACAATGGCCCTCAACTATTTCCTTGAAGCACAAGAGAAAAAGATCAAAAGAAATAAAGCTAAGAGTAAAAGGAAATGAATAGGCTAGGAAAAAATTACATTCATGACAAGGTGCAACTCGCCCTCCACAAAGGCACCCACAAGTAAGACTTTGCATTTCCCTATTATCACATGCACCCCATGCCCAAATATTTACCCCATACCATCGCATACACTTACATGACTTGGAATAGACTCCACTTGGGAAAAACTGCAAACTTCAGAGAGGTTATCCCAATAGGACACCCTGACACTAGGGTTTATTCATGTAATTTTTTTTAATTTTGTAAACTAGGGAAAATTTATCAAATCGGCCCTGTCACTATGAACTAAATTTAATTTTAGGGTCAATTTTGTATAAATAAACAAAAAGTGACATTCATTTTAATCACAACTTGTCCTTGGAGACAAGGAGGACTGAAATTTGCACCCCTCTTAGGTTATTGGCTGAAATAAGGAGGCGCCACTCTTGTTTAAGGCTTATATTTGCAACTTGGATCAATTTTTGGAGTTTTATGGTGATCTTGCATGGTATATTCATTATTATTCTTGGTGCAAGTAAGTAGAATCTGCATTTTTTCATCTATTGCATGGTTTTATTTACTCATACAAGATTATGAAATTGCATGGTGTATTTAATGCTTGAAGTAAGAAACTTAAGATACTACTTTCTTACTTTTTCATTTGCAAAGCTTTCACTAAATTGATCTAGTAACTAGTGAAACCCTAGATCCCTAAAGTGATATCTCCCTAGAGGTTTTCATTTGGTTATTGTTGCATAAGTATTTACTCCATAAAAAGGATAAGGAGAGCAAGGTGCCAGGGCCTAGAAGTTCCTACACCCTAGCACTTTGTGTCTTGAGGTCAAAATCTACGAGGACTTAGGTTGCGACTTGTGGACCAAACTTTGGTCATCTTTATTTTCTTGCTCTTGGATTCATAAAAATCCTTGATATCAAAAGAAGACATTTTTGAACTTTTATAAGTTCACTCTGCAGCCCTCAGTCTCAACTTCACCACACAATTTTCAGATTAGAAAGATGTTTATGTATGCCTAAGTTACTCAAGATCTTCTCCAGAGGTCCGATTTTGAAGAATCTATATAAATATCATGTTCGCCTCTCCTCCCCTATATTACAATTCTACCATACTTATAATTTTCACTCAACATCTCACTTTCTGTACTTAGTAATATTTCAATGTTCTCGGGTTCGAGCTCTAATCCTCCATTTTTTGTGACCTCCACTTTGCACCCCAAGTTCCGTGATCTACATATCGACCATCAACCTTGTCATAGGTGCTGAGCTCCAAAGTATTTCATTCCTCTTGCACGCAAGTCCAATCGACCATTCTTCAACACTTAGTCTACTTTTGTATCGCGGACTCATAGACTCCCTCACTCCCTTACTCACCTCAATCCCCAACCCGCCAACCCATCCCCGTAACCTAAAAACTACCCCATTAACTTCTGGAACCTACAATTTTCCCTTCACTTACCCTTCCGCTTGATTTCCCATACTTAACAATTATTCCAAAGTTTTCCCCTTTTAAACCATGAACCAATAAGAAAATTCCACATGGAAGCATGGAATTGTGACACATGACAACTCATGGAGGGAGACACGTGGAATATTATTATTAGAGACATGTGGAAATTTATTACAAA
>WSFP011521533.1:0-12494 GCA_009831015.1 Picea engelmannii | reverse complement strand
AATCCTTAGAAATTTGAATATTTTTACAAAAATATCGTCAAACATTTATAGTTGGCATATGAAGGATTAGTAAGATTCGCCAAGGTTTATACATTTTAAAATAATTTTCCATCCTTAAAATCATCCCTGCATGAATCTCATCTGAATGATTTTGTCTTGATATACTAAAATATGCATCCTCATCGAAGGTGACATCTCTTCTAGTCTCAATCTTTCGATGAAAAGGGATGTAAACTCTGTATGCCTTCGATGTCTCACTATATCCAACAAATATACCCTTCTTTCCCGAAGGGTCCAAATTTGATCTCTTTTCCTTGGGGACATGCACATACACTGGAAAACCAAATATCCTCAGGTGGTTGACCTCTGGCTTTTCTCCTATATAAAATTATTCTGGTGTCTTGTTCCTAAGTACACGATGGGGACCTATGTTCTACATATATACTATGGTCCTGGTTGCTTCTTCCCACATATGCATCGGTAAATATTGATCATGAATCATTTCCTTTACTTCTTCCATGATTGTATAGTTCTTTATTTCTGCCACATCATTTTTCTAAGGATTGTAGGGAGTAGAGAGCTCCCTCTTAATCCCAACTACTTTGTAGAATGCCTTGAATTCATCGTATGTGAATTATCCTCCATTATCTGAACTTAATATATTTATCTTCTTCTCATAAATATTTTGAACAAGTTCCTTGAATTCTTTGAACTTTTTGAATACTTCACTTTTAGCTTTCAAAAAGTAAATCCAAGTTTTACATGACAAAACATCAATAAATGAAACATAGTATACATACTTGCTAAGTAAAGTGGCTGACATCGGTCCACACACGTCTGAAAAAATGATGTCCAAGGATCCTTTGGCTTTGTTATCACTTCTTGGAAATGGTTTCTTCACGTGCTTTCCTTGTGTGCATCCCTTGCATATTCCTTCATGATTGACTTGGATTTCTAGCAGACCTGTCACCATCTTTCTCATGATTGGTAGGGCTTTGTAATGTATGTGAGAAAATATTTTATTCCACATCTCACTTGGAGTAGTTGTAGTGTGTACTAATGTTGAAACCGAATGTCCTTTAACTTGTATAGGCCTTCTTCTTGAACACCAATCACTACAGCATCATCAATATATTTTCCTTTTGGCCACATTAGAACTTCACCATCAATGAAAGCAACTTTGAATCATTTCTCATCGAAAGTCAAGATACAAAGGAGATTTTTATTCAAACCAGGTACATACAAAACATCCTTCATATTCATAGGTTTTCCAGAATCCAATATGTAATATGCTTCTCCTACTCCTTTAATGGGATATTGATAATCATCACCGACCTTCACCTTGTGAGGTGAATCCTTTTGAACTAATTCTGAGAAATAATCCGTGTAGCCTGTCATGTGCTTAGAAGCACCACTATCAATAAGCCACATGTCACTTCCATGAGTGACTATACCTGTAAGATCTAATATCAATACATATTATTCGCTTGATTTGTCTTCTTTGGCTCTCTCTTGATCAATTTCATCATCTTCTATGGCATGAGCATGATTTATTTTATACTTTCCTTTTCTGACCTGACCTTTATAGTTGGGACAATTTATTGCAATGTGTCCCATCTTCTGAAATACGTAGCATCTATAATTTGAGAAATCCTTCTTAAACTTGTGTGTCTTTTGTAATCCATGAGGGTTCTTGCGTGAGTTAACTTCCTTCTTGCTCTTTCCTTTTCTTGCATGAGCTGATAGAGCTTGATTTTCCACATCGCCTAGTTTCTCTTCTCTTGTTGCCAATCTAGCTTCTTCATGAGTGAAATCCTACCATAGTCTGTTAAACCTTCTTATCCTTCTTCTTGAACATATTCCCTGAATGAATGATTCCCAAGATCTGGGTAGACCATTCAAGGTAGTTATTACCAATTCAGCTTCTTCGAGTGTGTCTCCAATGGTTTCAAGTTGTTCTTTTATTTGAGACACCCTTGTGAAGTAGGATTGAATGGTTTCTGAAATTTGTGTCTTCACATTCTTGAGTTGTGTCCTCAAGGCCATCTTCTAGTTGATATTCTTTCCTTCGTACAATTGGGATAATGCATAAAACATTTGCTTGGGAGTTGTCAATGATGAGACATGAGGGATCAAATGATCCTTGATAGAATCGAAAATGATTCTCTTTTCCTTAACTAAGTTCTTTTTTTGTATTTCCTTGGCCTCATCTTTGTATGGTTCTGGAACTTCTTCTTTGACAAAATCTTCTAGATCATTCTCTTCTAGAATGAGCATCACTCTATACTTCCATGCTCGGAAGTTATCAACACCCTCAAGCTTCTCATCATGCTTGGTACTGGGTTCCATCTTGTCCTTGAACGATAGTACAATAAGAAAAATGAAAAACTTTTAAAGAAAGGTTTTGAACTTACCAAAGAGTGTGTTAAGCCAAGGTGAACTGCTCCAACTTCAATCTGTAGTTGCAAGACGTCTTGAGCTAGGGTTTATGAGGAAACCCTAATTTTTTAAAATGTGAATTTTGGAGTTTTGGTCTGAGGGAAAGGTGCACCCTCCTTAGGCGATCTCCTTGGTAGCTTTAATTTGACCAGCGTCCTCTAGAAAGTGGGAGAAATCACCTTCTATGGTTTTATTCAATTGTCGACAGTTGCAGTTTTCAAATATTCATCAAACTGAAAATCTAAACCCAAAGAAAGATGTGCTAGGGTTAGGAGAGTCTTCTTGTGGTCTTTACTTCCCTAGTGAGTTCTTCTGTACTGTGAAAATTGCTTCTTTCAAGCCCTCTCTGATACCATGTTAAAATTTCTCTTAAGCAATTAACTGTATTCAATATTCTTTACCTTTAGACTATTAAAACAATAATTTCATGCATAAGGATCATTGAAAGAAAGACACCATAATATACACAAGATGTATCGTAGGAAACCCTTGTGGGGGAGAAAAACCAGCAAAGCTTCTTCAATATAGATTCGTCAACAAGTACAATGTCTATCTCAAGAGATAATAGACTAGAAACCGTAACCAGAATAGGGTAGTGCACCACTGGACCAAGATAGTCCTCCAAGAGATAACCAAAACCCTTCACCAGAACACCCTTCCTCTGTAGTTGTGTCTCCTCCTCAAACTTATGCACTTATCCTTTTGTAGGAGAGCTTATGTTGTGTGTTCTTCAAGTGAGGTGCCTAGCCTCTTATAAATACAAGTTGAGCCATTTAGAAATAGGTCAGGGCCAACTTGTACACTTTACCCTTTCTAATTTACAATTGACTTTTTCCAAGGCATAATAGGGTCGACATTTACAAAGGCACAATAGGGCCGAATTTCCAAATACAACATAATATTATTCTTTAGGGTTTTGACTTGGTCTAATACAATATAGATATAACAATAATACCTTCTAAAGCTACTCAAACTTCAATAGGCAAAACCCTAAAGAAAAGGCGCCCAAAAAATGCTTACAGATCCATGCAGGTCATCAACTACAAATCCTACGAATCTCGGGATTCTGTTACAGTCAACTACCAGTCGGATTATAAGTCGACTTCCAGTCAGATTACCAGTCAAATATACTAGTCAACCTCCATTCGTTCTTCAGTCGGTTTCCACACGACTGCCTGTCGACCTCTTGTCGATTGACCTCTTCGACTTGTTGTCGATTACTTCGACTTCGACTTTGTCCTGTCAATCCACCTCAACCATTGACTTTCACTCCCATTCGATCAACCTCAACTAGAATTTCATTGTAAAGAATACAACAACCCAATATATTACACCTTAGCATAAGAACCTATATTTCTATATTAAAAGGGTTCCTTCTTTCCATGTAAAATCATCTTTTTGTAGTGAGCATTTATTTCTAAAGGGAAAATGGCTTCTAACCCTTCAAGTTTTGGTGGTTTAGCTAAATAACTTACCTTCTTCTCCTCCATCATTTACCTTCAAGGAACTCTTTAACGAATCCCCCTACATTCCATGTGACTCATTTCATATACAAATGGATTAAGAGATGATATATTTTAGTGAACTTAAAAAAGATTGTGGTATTCTTGCTTGTATATTTCAATAATTTTATAAGGCGCACACGCATATGAATGATGGAAAATTTCAAGGTGTTGAATGTTTATAAAATGTTTGTGATTATCACTAACTCAACTAACAAAAGACAACTTAGCACTCATTTTTAATGTGATTCTCAATAAGTATGGGGTAGCTAGAGCACACTTCTCAATTAAAGGCATACAATTGAGTGAAAGGATCATCAAGTATTAGTTAAGTGCATGCTTATAATTAGTGTACACCATCTTATAGTGAAATCCTTCTATTGTTATTTGACCTCTGGACTTTGGAATATTATCACCATAAAATTCTATGACTAACACGTCATCCCTCACAATTTAAGTGTCTACCAACCTACATGCATTTTCTAAAAACATCTTTCTTAGCCAACATAGTCATGAGTTTTAATATGCACCCACCATCATTTAATATTATGTCACCATCATTTAATATTATGTCACCATGCTAGACCATGTTTTCCTACACCACACATGATTATATATTGTAATGAATATCATTGTACCTCAAGAACCATTTATATAAATATGAGGTCCATCATGTTAAATAAATAGGGTAATTGTAAAGTTATTTTCCACATTTCTTGTAGCATCATTGCATAATCATGTTATATGATTGTCTTTTTATTCTCTAGCTACTATGTAATTGTGTTATACTCATTGTCTATAGTAATATAATATTTTAATAATTTCTTTAATACTCATTTTCATAAATATTAGTTATATTGCCAAATTGGTGGCATCCTTATGTCATTGAACTCTATCTCATTTGAATCTTACTTTTTTCTTTTGGTTGTATCTTTATCATCCTAACCAACCCTCTTCTTATATTTTGAACCATCCCTCTTCTTATATATGTTGAATACGGTGGAACCAACCCTCTTCTTATGAAAAAATACACCTTACTACAATGTAATGTAATAACTACTCGGTTTTTAACTCGTATAACCAAACTATGTTTCTTCATTGACCCGCTCTTTGTTGGTGAAATCAAATGGCACTTTTATCAACCTTTTTTCCAAGGTCAATGCTAAATTCCTTCCATCATTTTAATTTTTCACATTGTTGACCCATTGTTTTGGTCAACACCATTGTGATCACAAAGTATTGCAATCAGTCATGTTTTTTTTAAGAACATTACCCTAACTATTGAACCTCGTCAATCCCGAGGTGGGATACTAGTAGGCTCACTAGCTAGTGTGCACTAAATTAAATCATATGATGTTTTTATTATGACAGCAATGGATACCTAAGCTTATTATTCACTTTTGCATTTAATGTGATCACTAAGCTTATTATTCACTTATGCATTTAATGTGATCGCTATTGTTATGGCGATGATATATTTATGATGGTGGCAATGTGTATATGTTTGATGCAATTGGGAAATGCTTATGCTTATGTACTTGCAAACATTTTGATACATTTTGATTAGCATATGTTATGGTTGTTCTTATATTTGTCTCATGCTTACATTTGTCAATTTCAATATCTACAAAACAAACAATTAGTGTGCAAACAAACATAAATTGAAAAGGACTAACATATTACTAACACAAAGTATTGGCAATGGATTTTTGTTTACAATGGTCCGAGGAGATATAAGATAAGATTGTACCTCAAGGCCTTGTTTGTTACTTGAACTTTGGAGTTGAGCAAATATTTGGTTCAATTGGCAAGTTTGATGGTAAATCCACCTCGGGTTTTGTTGTGCAAACTAATAGAGGAGGCCAAATCACTTGTACAAGCCATACAATGGAGGATTAATGTCAACCATCATACGTTCCCGTGCAAGAATCATAGCACGCATATTTGGACCATGGATCTGTTGTGCATATGTTGTCATTGATGTCAAAGAAGTAATGTACATGGCACATGGACAATATGGCGTGCAAGACAGTATGGTGCACAGGAAGTCGAAGTGCGTGAAAGGTAAATAGAAATGTAGAAGAAGACTAGAAAGCGTAGAGATAACCACAAGAATGTATGAAGTGAAATCAAAGAAAGTAGAGTTGGATGACCCTTGGATCGAGACAAAGCTAGTGTGACAGAATATGTAGAAGTTGTGTAGATGAAAATCTACAAGGTGCCTTGAGCTAGTGTGATGAATGACACAGTGGAGTGGGATGAATTCCATGTGACAAGCGACGAAATGGAATGCGACTGAACGAGTGGAAGGTTGGAAGTTAAGAGAGCGAGTCACCATGGGACGTTAACAATTTGATGGGGTTACTGGGGGAGCATTATGCAGGGCAAGTGCAACAAGATGAAGACTCGTGACTTGAATCTTGCACTCCCATTTTATCTGCGTAATCCAGAATGTAAATTGATGTATAAATTTTGAGGAGATGAGTTGGAGCTTATTTGTTGGAATATTTGGTCCATTTGATTTAGTCAAAGAATGTCCAGCCATAACTGAACAAATAAATATTCTTACTTTAGATAGAAGTGTGTCCACATATAACTACCTAGACTTTGATTTGGTCAATATTTTTCCACAATGTAACTGTCATGCGTCCACATACCTTATTTAGACAGAAGTGTAACTAACAGGACTTTGATCTGGTCAAAATATGTTCACAATGCAACTGTTACGTGTCCACATACAAGAAGGGGAACTCGGGAAAAAACATTATAAATAGGGATGTGCTCTGTTTGATTTAGGTGATGATAATGGGAAGGAAAAAGGTCATGTAACTATTCAAATGAACCGAAGTGGAGATTTATCAGTTGTTCTTAATTGTAGAGAAAAATATTGAAAAGGTCCAGTTCTATAAGATTTTTTTTTTAAATTAATTAAAGGTGGCAGGGTGGTGCTAGGGTGAGTTGAAGCTCACTGAGGATTGGTGTCCTCAGTATCTATGACAGATTGGTTCCTTAGAGGATTGGTGTCCTCATTATCTGTGATAGGTTGGTTCCTAGGAGAATTGGTGTCCTCATTATCTGTGACAAGTTGGTGCCTGAGAGGATTGGTGTACTCATTATCTGCAATGGGTGGGTGCATGTCAAATTGAAAAATTATAAATTGTAATTTGGTGCTTGCAGAAGAACATAAAGAAAGATGTTTTGTGGTTTTCTCCCCCATTGGGTTTCCACATAAAAATACTAGTGTTCTATGTTTTCTGTGTTGTTTTGATTTCTGCATGCATTGGTGATTAAGTAAGCACTTCTAAATAACTTTAATCATTGGAAGGAAATAAATTAGTGAAAATTGATACAATATTGATTCACCCCTTCCCCCCACCCCCTCTCATTATTACTTTGAGTTTCAACAATTGGTATCAGAGCACGGGTTCCTTCAGTAACAACCTAATAGTTTTAAGGAAGATCACACATAAATTATGGCAAGTCAAGATTCATTTTCTTCTTCAACCAGACCTCCTATGTTCAATGGAACAATTTTTTCATTTTGGAAAATCAGAATGAAGACCTACTTGATGTCTCTTGGTATGGAAGTCTGGAAAATTGTGGTAGATGGTTATAAAATCCAAACTACTCTTCCAACTAATGAAGATGGTAAGAAAAATTACTATAGTAATGCAAGATATATGAATGCCATCCAAGGAGGACTTGTGGAAACAAAAAATTTCAAAGTGACGCAGTTGGAATCCACAAAAGAAATATGGGAAAAACTGGTAAAAAGTTATGAAGGAGACGAGAAAGTAAATTTGGCCAAACTTCAAGCTTACAAAATGCAATTTAAAAGCCTAAGAATGAATGAAGATGAAAATATTGCAGTTTTCTTTCTCAGAGTAGATGAGACTGTAAATACTATGAAATGGCTAGGTGAAAAGATTGAAGAATCTATAGTAGTTCAGAAGGTATTGAGATCTCTTCCCTCAAGTCTTGATGCAAAGGTTTTTGTTATAGAATAAATTTATGAACTAGATAAAATAACTATGGATAGGCTTCATGGAACTTTAATTTCTTATGAGATGAGGAATAGGAAAGAATAACCAGATCTAAAGGACGTAGTCTTCAAGGCATCCATCAAATTGTAAGCATCTCAAGATTATGATTCATCAGAACACTTCTCAAATGAAGAAGAAGCTAACTTTGTAATGAAACTAAAGAGGGGCTCCAAAAAATATAAAGGTATGTTACCATTCAAATGCTTTCATTGTGGTAAAGTTGGTCATTTTTCATCTAAATGTCCCTTTCAAAGAAAACAACACCAATGAAAAAGAAAGAAAAGGCAAGGATAAACCTAGGGAGTTTAAAAAGAAAAAGTCTTTTAAAAGGAATCGTTTTTATTCAAAAGAGGATACCAACATATTTTCAGACACTAAAGAAGAAGAATATGAGCTAGACATAATTCAAGATGAAAAAATTCTCATGGATTTGGAGCAACATGAATCTAATCAAGGAAAAAAGACGCAGAAGAATGTGAAGTTGTAGTAGACATGGAAGGAGAATGCATTAGTGCTCTAGAGGAAATCTCTCGACTCAAGAAAAAGAATAGACTAAGAAAAGAACAGTCACAATTTTATAAAGAAAAAGACAATGAGATCAACGTAGATGTAATAATCTTAAAAATCCATCTAGAAGAGGCCAAAAGAAAGGAAGAAATATTGATGAATCAGATAAAAGAAAAAGAGAACATATGTGACAAACTAGAAGAAGAAATAATTTCCTTAAGAAAGGATCTATACAAATCCAAGACTCAAATGAAATTCATAAAACGATCAAAAACTCTAGATAACATTGTTAACAATCACATATCACTAGATGATAAGACAAGGCTAGGATATAAGGAAAGTCTGAAAATTGTCAAAGGTGAATCAAGCACCACCATGTCAACTGGTGATAAACCTACAAGTTATGCAAATTCTCTCAAGGATCAGACTAACAAATCAAAATATGATAAGAAGAAGAAGTTAGAATTGGATCATCCCAACTATGCAAACAAATATGAAGCAAGGAAGCAACATGTGCATGAATCTTATCAAGATGGCAGACAAAGAACGATTCCTACAAGTAAGTTTTTCATTCCAAGGCATCCAAGATTTTTCTATGGATATTGTTTCTCTTGTGGAAACTTTGGACATAAGTTTGTGAGTTGTAGTCATTTTAGACATAACCAAAATGTAGGAATGATATTCACTAAACCTCGAATGGCTATGTATCAAAATGCCTTCTCCCCTCTACTAAATTACCTTGAATGTCAAATATGCAATAGTTTTGGACACAAGGAAAGTGAATGCAGAAGCAAGATGCTTCATATCTATAAGAAAGACAAATAAGAAGATTTCTCCAAGGTTTGGAGGAAGAAAAATAAAAACAAAAAAAAATGTGGATTGTCTCTATATGCCAAAAATCAAGAAAATCAATGGTATATTGACAGTGGCTTCTCCAAGCACATGACAAGAGGAAAGATTAAGTTTGAATTCCTGACTGAAGAAAAAGTTGGTAATGTTACTTTTGGAAACAATGCTCCAGCTAGAATTAGAGGGAAAGGAACCATTGTACTAGATGAAGATAAGAAGGGAAAGACTAAATCACAAAATGTGTTGTATGTATATGGTTTAAAACATAACTTGTTGAGTATAATTCAAATTTGTGACCAAGGACACACTGTTCTCTTTCATTCAAAAGGTTGTAAAGTTATGGATGCAAATACAGGAAAGAGTGTTGTCAAGGCAATCAGAACTTCAGAGAATGTGTATGTTCTAGAATAAGGAAAAGAAAAATGTTGCATTGGTAAAACTGATGAGAGATGGCTTTGGAAAAAAAGAATAGGCCATCTTATTTTTAATCAACTTGTTAAGCTAGGAAAAAATATGTTGTGAGAGATATGCCCAAAATTTCCAAACCTAAGAATATTGTATGTAAGTCATGTTAGTTTGGAAAGCAATCAAGGTTTCAATTCAAGGGAAGAGAACACTCCACCACTCAACCTCTTGAGTTGATTCATACAGATCTTTGTGGCCCTACTATTACATAATCACCTTGAGGTGAAAGATATTTTATTTCTTAATTGATGACTATACTAGAATGGCTTGGGTTGGATTATTGAAAATGAAATGGATTTAAAAATAAAGTTCCTAAGATCAAACAAAGGAGGAGAATTCACTTCTGATGAATTCAATAGTTACTGTGAAAATCATGGGATCAAGAGACAGTGTGCTATTTCTAGAACCCCTCAGCAAAATGGAGTAGTAGAAAGGATGAATAGAATAGTTCAAGAAATGGTGAGGGCCATGCTTGATGAATAAAAAGTACCCAAAACATTTTGGGGAGAATCTGTTCAAACGGTTGTTACCATTCTCAATAAAGAGCACAAGAGTAAACAACAATAAACCCCCTTATAAGCTATGGCATGGAAGATCAACATCAATACAACACTTCAAAAATTTTGGAAGAAAATACTACATTAGAAGAAATGAAGACAACTTAGGTAAGTTTGACTCAAGAGCTGATGAAGGTATCATGTTAGGGTACTCCTCCATAAGTAAAGGGTATAAGTGCTACAACAAAAGGCTCCATAAGATAATTAAAAGCATAGATGTTAAGGTAGATGAGGGACTTCTTCATTCAGTGAGACATCAACACCATAATGATCAATATGATGAACCAATCAACAATAAGTTACAAGACGATGGAATGGATGAGAAACATGAACAAGAGGATTCATAAGGAGAGGATAGAATGGAAACATCACATCCAAAGACCCCATTAAGGTATGCTCAAAAACATCATACAAAGAACTAGATTCTTGTAAATAAGGAAACAAGTGTACAAACTAGAAGAAAATTGATAGATTCATCTAGTTCTGCAAATTTTTCACTGTTATCCATGATTGAACCACAAAATTTTATGCAAGCAAGTCAGGATGACCATTGGTTCAAATCCATGAATGAAGAACTAGACCAAATAGAGAAAAATAAGACTTGGGATCTTGTCCCAAGACCAAATGACAAGAATGTAATTGGAACTAAATGGTTATACAGAAACAAGTTAATTGAAGATGGGAAGGTAGTCCTAAACAAGGCCAGATTGATATGCAAAGGGTATGCTCAAGTCGAAGGAGTGGACTTTGAAGAAAATTTTACCCATGTTGCAAGAATTGAACCTATCAGGATGTTTTTGGCTTTTGCATGCTACAAAAAATTCAAAGTCTACCAGATGGATGTCAAATCAACATTTTTGAATGGTGACCTTGAGGAAGAAGTTTATGTAGAGAAACCAGAAGGTTTTTTACTAACTGAAAAAAAAAGGATTATGTCTATCGATTAAATAAATCCATGTATAGGATAAAACATGATCCATGAGCTTGGTATTACAGACTTGACAAGTATTTGCACCAGCAAGTATTTTAAAGAGGAACATTTGATAGCAACTTATATATCAAACTTGAAGGTAATGATATGTTAATTATTGTAGTGTATGTTGATGATATTATTGTTGGAAGTCACATTGAATTAATGAGTAATAATTTTGCAGCTACAATGCTACAATATTTTGAGATTTCCATGTTAGGATAAATCTCCTTCTTTCTTGGCTTACAGATTCATCAATCAGAAAAAGGAATTTTCATTTCTCAAAGTAAATATCTCAAGGAAATCTTGAAGAAGTTTGGCATGGAGAACTGCACACCAGTAAGCACTCCCATGAATACCAGTTGCAAACTCAACAAGGATGACAATGTTATAGAAGTAGATCAAGCCATGTACAGGTCTATGATAGGAAATTTACTCTATCTCACAGCTTCAAGGCTTGACATCATACAAGCAATAGGTTTAGTAGGCAGGTTTCAAGCCAATCCTAAGGAAACTCATGTTCTTGTTGTAGGGGCCGAATAGATTTTACGTCAAATAATTACATAAACTGTAACAGTATATCTACCTGATTTCAAACAAAATTCAATAATTCTTTTAATTGAGCACCTAAGCATTTATAAATTTATCAACACATAATAAAAAATTTATAACAGTTTAAAAACAATGCAAAATCTTAAATACCTGAACCTGATGCTAATAACCCTCCATTATCCAAATGCCTTCTTGACCGCTACTGCACCATAAAACACTGCCCAAAAACCTAGTTCCACCCTGCCAACTAGGTAACTTCCTAGCTCCAGGATATCATATGGATATCCTGGCCCCTGTGCCCAAAACCTCCAACAACTCCGGTGCCCGACTGATACAATCCCACCCCAAAATTTCACTTCTCTCTGCAAATCCCAAAGCTCCCAAAATCCATCCCCAACCTCCCGTAGAATGACCTCCCGTCAACCTCCTTCCCCTCCTTATCCCTCCTTCACCGACTTCCCCCCCCCTTTACTCCCTACCTAACCCATTTATTACCTTCTTATCCTCTCGCCATTAATGCCCCTTATCCCTCCTTTATTATTTTATCCTCATGTAGTTAATATGTTATCCCTTGTTGGATACGTAACTTAATTTAACAATATAGTTTATT
>WSFP011521532.1:0-12494 GCA_009831015.1 Picea engelmannii | reverse complement strand
CAAAATTTGATCCCCTGGATCATGGAGGTATCAGAATCAATTTTAAGGGCCCTCGTGGACTTAATATTGTAGTCGGTCAGATCCCCTTGGAGAGGTAATCCTCCATAAAGGTTGTGTGTTGTCTAACCCTTATTTGAATCAAGGTACTTGTAGAATAACCCTTGCAAGTAACGTATGTGGCTACCTATGTGTTATCGGACAAATCGATAAGTTCAGACACAAACTAATATACCTAGCTTTGACAAGAAGCTAGAACAAAACAGGGAAGAATACAAGTTTATCCTTAGATTTCATTGTAATATAAACTATTTTAGAGAAGGACAAATGACATACCATTTAAACGATGTTTGATCCTCACTAGTGTCACCCTTGCTCCATATTTGGATTTGTGGGATGGTAAACCTGTTAAGAAGCACAATCCAACAAAGAGAGAAAACAATGATATATATATATATATATATATTGTTAGGGTCCTAACCTGCACATAGGTAGAACAATATATTCGGATGTAACAAAGGTCAACATTAATAAGGCCTTGCAATAAAATAGAAGCTTTCGGTTCTAGAAGGATATTCCTATATATGTTTCTTTTGATAGACATATTTAGTATAAATAGGAGTCGAGGGTATGAGAACCCTAGCTTGGATATTATTGTAATAGAGCTCTGCTCCACTGGAGGTTTCCCCCTCGAAGAGGCCTGTGAACATTGCTCTCAGAATCAAAGTGTTACTTCTGTTGTTATTCTTATATCATTTTGGTGTTATTGTGGTGATTTTTTTGGTTATATTGTTGTTATTATGCCATTTCTAGCATTTTATTTCTGTTCTGCATACTTTTTATATCCGATATATTACAAGTGGCATCAGAGCACTTTCCTCAACATAAATTGTGGGTTAATTTTTTTTCAGGGTAGAGATGTATTCTGGCGTCTTTAAGCCATAGAGATCTGTCGTTACGCGCATAAACTCACGACTGGGGTTATATACATGCAGGAAATACAAGTGGTACTTAAGTGCACATTTGTTGGCCACCCTTGTAACCCCTGTTGTTACCCCTTCGAGTGGTAGCGCATCAGACATCACCTGTGTACGGATCGACCTATATTACCTGAAGCCCTCTTTAGATAAATCGATCGGTCGCCTAACTGCTATAGTTCCACCGAGAACAACACTTAGGAAGATACTCTCTAGTACCTGGGTAGTCAGGTAGTACAACTAAGGGAATGGTCTAGCTTCCTTAGTTATTGCCCTGATATATTGGGCCAAGTACTGCTGTTGGACCCCACACGTATATTACAGATCTATAGCATAGGGCAAACCCTTGTCTGTAGAACCCGTGAATACCTAACCCTTGGGGATAGAAACATAAAAAAATTAAAACAGACAAGATATATTGTCGCGCAACTATGTTCGGGTTGCCAAATCATTACACATTTCTTCCTAGTTAAGCATTTGGGCATTTCATCACTGCAGTATTCTTCAGACCGAAGTATAACTCCGTAGGTGTAAAAAAAAAGTCTAGAAATTTTTGCACCATTATTTGAGACCTAATCCATTGGATTCATCTCTTCGTCCTTGTCACATTCATACATATCCTTTTTTAGCAAAATTTTTTACTCCACCTGCCCCATTTTGGTTCCCTCGTCATCATGTCCCATACCCATAGCCAAGACTGGGAAGCTTGCTTCAATACCTTGCAATCTAATTTCACCGAGATCAAAAAAGAAGTGAAACAACTCAGTGCCAATGTTTTTTCCATAAATACAACCATGCAGTCCTCAATGGAGGAAATCAAACAAGACCCGACTACCCATATTGAATCTGTCATTTTGACGCTTTGAACCAAGCTGCATATCCATATAGATAACCCTTTATCTGACCCACCTCCACATACTAAAGCTGAAAATTCCTCTCATTCCCATAGCTTTCAGCACCATCACTTTCAACATGAACTACGCCTTTCATGGGTGGATGTGACCAAATTTGATGGCTCAGATCCCACTGGTTGGGTAACCCAAATGGAACATTATTTCTCTTTATACGGCATTACATATGACTTGGCCAAACTCTAGTATGGTGTTCTCCATCTAGATAAACAACGTTGGCAATGGTAGCAATGGAGAAAAAATTCCGGTCAAGGGTATATTGCTTGGACACACTTTATGGAAAAACTTTATGAACACTTTGACACTGAAACCAACCATTTGGGCCGTTTGACAAAGTTGAAACAATCAGGCAAATTAGAAGACTTTATATCTTCTTTTGAGTGCTTGGCTTTTCAAACAAAGGGCATGTCTTATGCCTTTTTCCGAGAGTGTTTTATCAGTGGCCTCAAGGATAAGATTCAGGCCCATGCCCTCATGGCTTAGCCTTAGAGTTGGGTGGAGGCTACTAAAAGAGATAAAGAAGAACAACAGGTTGTATCTTCTCAAAACTGGAAACCCTCCTTCATCCCTCACACTAAACCAGTAAATCCCACTACTCCCTCCGCTCCACTAAAGATCCAAAAATTGACCAGGACTGAAATGGATGAATGCCAACTCAAAGGCCTTTGTTATAATTGTGATGAAAAATATTTCTTGGGCCACAAGTGTAAGGAAAAAAATATTTTTATGGCCATCTTAGAGGATATTTCGGAAGAGGATGTTGAAACTCCCCTTGTGTCCGAGTCACCTAAAACCACTGACATAACCCCTCCCTGAGACCCTCCCAAAGTAGAACCAGTCATTTCCCTAAATGATCTCACTGGCTTCTCTGCTCCCCAAACCCTCAAGCTAATCAATTACATCAAGAATATGAAGGTCATCATTCTGGTTGATAGTGGAAGCACCCATAATTTTATTCATCGATGCATTTCCCAAGAAACTCATTGCTATATCCATGCAGTCAATAATTTCCAAATCGTGATTTCCAATGGTGGCTCCATGAAATTTGGAGGGAGTTGTGAAAATGTGCATCTTCAAATTAGTGACTACCACCTAAAATCTCATATGTTTTCTATCGACATGGGTGGTTGTGACATTTTTTTGGGTGCATACTGGATAAGGACTTTGCGTCCCATTCTCATGGATTTTAAGGAATTAACCATGCAATTCAATGAGGAGGGCCAACAATACAAGTTCCAAAGCATCATCGTTGATTCACTTGAGATCATTAGTTCCCATCGCATGGAAAAGCTGCTCAAAAAAGGTCATTCTGGTGTAATTGCCCAACTCCATGCCATACAAGAAACATAGACACCCTCAGTGATGCAAGACCTCCAATCCATCCTTTATAAACATCAAGTGGTCTTTTCCACTCACCAGGGACTCCCTCCTTCCTATGGTGTTCATGATCATTCCATTCCATGTGTACCAGGAATCCTTCCTCCCAATATATGTCTGTATCATCACCCCTTTTCCCAAAAAAATGAAATTGAGAAAATGGTCTAGGAAGTCCTTAACACAAGAATTATCCACCCTAGTATGAGCCCCTACTCTTCTCTTGTGGTCATGGTCCTGAAGAAATAAGGTTCTTGGTGAATGTGTACTGACTTCCATTCCCTCAAAAAAATTACCATTAAAGACAAATTTCCCATTCATGTCATTGATGACCTCTTGGATGAATTGAGTGACACCCAGTTCTTTACTAAACTTGATCTTCGTTCTAGCTACCACCAAATACATATGAAAGAGGAAGACATTCCCAAGACTGCCTTTAGAACTCATGAGGGACACTATGAGTTTTTGTTCATGCCCTTTGGCTTATGTAATGCCCCCTCCACCTTCCAAAGCCTCATGAATCATGTCTTCTATCCTTTTCTCCGTCATTTTTTCTTAGTTTTCTTTGATGATATCCTCATCTATAGAAAAACCTAGACAGACCATCTTGCTCATGTGGATCGAGTTCTCCATCTACTTTCTCAGCACAAACTTTTTCTGAAACAGTATAAATGTGATTTTGGCACCTCAGAAGTTGAGAACTTGGTTCATCTGGTTGGAAAGGACGGCGTCAGGGTGGATCCTAAAAATATTGAAGCTATGCAATAATGGCCTCACCCAAAGACTCTCAAAATCTTGCGTGGATTTTTGGGCTTAACAGGTTATTATCAGAAGTTTGTTAAGAATTATGAAAAGATTGCATCACCTCTCACTGCACTTCTAAAAGATAAATCTTTCACTTGGAATCCAGTAGTTTCTCAAGATTTTCAAACCTTGAATATGGCCATGTGCACCACTCCAGTCCTGGCCCTTCCTGATTTCATAAAGACCTTTGTCTTGGAATGTGATTCTTCAGGGAGAGGAATTGGTGTTTTCCTTATGCAAGAGGGTCAACCTTTGGCCTTTACCAGCAAGCAACTATCTGAAAGAAATATGGGAAAATCAATCTATGAAAAGGAAATGTTGGCTATTCTGCATGTCTTTGATCTGTGGCACCCTTATCTATTGGGGAAAAGCTTCCAAATTAAGACATACCATCAAAGCCACAAGTATTTTCTGGAACAACACATTTCCTCCCTGGAGAAAGAAAAATGGGTGACTAAGCTCTTTGGATATGATTATGAGATAATTTACAAGAAGGGAAAAGACAATGTGGTTGCGGATGCACTTTACTGAAAACATGAAGATGACAGATCACTTTTTTATCTTTCCTTCATTGTACCAGATTGGCTCCAAGTCGTTCTCCGGGAATGGCTACATGATCCCAAAAGTTCACATATGATCCAACAATTACAGTCCAATGCTCCAGCTTCCCCAGGGTACTCTTGGCTCCATGATGAGATTCGATACAAAGGCCGTTTGTATTTAAGTAAACACTCAAAACTTAAATCCACGGTACTTTCTGAGCTTCATGCTACACCCACTGCTGGGAACTCCAGGTTTAACAAAACCTATGACAGGGTAAAACATTCTTTTTTCTGTGATGGTATGAAACAAGACATTCATAATTTTGTCGTTGAATGTGATGTGTGTCAATGCAACAAGGGCGAAACAGTCAAATCTCCAGGAACACTACAACCACTTTTGATTCCACCTGCTATTTGGAGGGACATCTCTATGGATTTTATTATGGGCTTACCCAAATCAGGAAATAAATCAGTCATCATGGTGGTTTTTTATCAGCTTTCCAAGTATGCTCATTTCTGTGCTCTTCAACACCCATTTACAGCATCCACGGTGGCTCAACTTTTCATGGATCGGGTCTTCAAGCTTCATGGCATGCTGCATTCTATTGTTTATGATCGCGACCCAACTTTCACCATCATTTTTTGGCAAGAACTATTCAAGATACAAGGCACCCAATTGCATCTCATCACATCTTATCATCCCTAGATTGATGGTCAAACAAAAGTTGTCAACAAGTGTTTAGAAACATATTTGAGGTGTTTTGCCTCGGAAAATCAAAATCAGTGGGCTCAATGGTTACCCCTAGCTGAATGGTGGTACAACACTTCATACCATACAACTAAATGCATGACCCCTTTTGAAGTGGTATATGGACAAAATCCCCCTTTAGTTACCCCATATTTACCAGGTGTCTCGAAGGTCCAAGCAGTTAACCAAATGCTTACCATTCGAGAAGTTATTCTCCGCACCCTTAAAGAGAATTTGGTCATGGCACAAAATCACATGAAGCAATAAGAAGATCAAGGTCGCTCTGAATGTCAATTTGCAGAAGGGGATCAGGTGTTTCTTTGACTGCAACCTTACAAACAAAAATCCCTCAAGGGAAAGCATTGTCAGAAGCTAGTGCCCAAATTTTATGCTCCTTATACCATTCTCAAGCATGTGGGACAGGTGGCCTATTAGTTAGCTTTTCCCAATCATTATAAGCTACATCTTGTTTTTCATGTTTCGTTCTTAAAGAAGGTGATTGGAACTAAGTGACAAATTCAAACCAACCTTCCCGAGTTAGACGAAGAAGGATCCATTTGGCTACATCCGCAAGCAGTTTTGGACTAGCGTGAGCGTCGCCTGCATCAGAGAACCATCAAGGAAGTGTTAGTCCAGTGGAAATATACAACTCCAATAGATGCCACTTGCAAACCAACTACCATTTTGCATCAATTTCCACATCTTAATCCTTAAGGACAAGGCTGCTTTTAATGGGGAGGACATGTTAGGGTCCTAACCCGCACATAGGTAGAACAATATATTTGGATGTAATAAAGGTCAACATTAATAAGTCCTTGCAATAAAATAGAATAATTTTAAAGTAAGAAGACCTAATAGAAGCTTCTTCTTCTAGAAGGATCTTCCTCTAGATGCTTCTTTTGATAGACATATTTAGTATAAATAGGAGTCGAGGGTATGAGAACCCTAGCTTGGATATTATTGTAATAGAGCTCTTCTCAACTGGAGGTTTCCCACTCGAAGAGGCCTGTTCACATTGCACTCAGAATCAAAGTGCTACTTCTGTTGTTATTCTTATATCATTTCAGTTTTATTGTGGTGATTGTTTTGGTTATATCGCTATTATTCTACCATTTCTAGCATTTTATTTCTATTCTACATACTTTTTATATCTTGTATATTACATATATTCCAATGAAGTCTATGTATAAGATCAAGGAGTTATACAATAAAAGTAGAGACACCTTTATAGGGAAGAAATGTATTACTGCATTATATTGAATCAAAGTGGAGAATACAACCCATGCCTTGATGTTGCAAGGTCCCTTCCAATGGCCATTTGCTTCAACACACACACCTTTTATCCAATGTTTTTGATGAAGAGCATTCACAACCTGACTTGGAAAGCTAAAGAAAACCTATCACAAGTACAATCTTCAGCAAAATTCTTCATGCATAAGAAAGCCTAGCCTTTCCCATGAGAGATCCCTCTTTATCTAGGGTGAAATAGGGATGGATGAGGATATTAGGATGATACCACTAAATAAGAGAAGCAAGTAAGATCCAAACTAATCGGAGGTCACATCATCTTCTAGAATATTCCCTTCTAGAACTTTTGTGAATTTCACCTTTTTGTCTTGTTTGAGCATCGTCGTACCCTATGCACAGGCAGCCTGCGGTGATGCCACAGTCCATTTTTGGTGCAGCATGTGATGATCAAGCATCGTCGCACCCTAATCATTTAGCAGGGTGAGACAATCTCCTTTGATATGGCTTTTAAGAAAAGAAAGATGATTCACTTCTTCATGGAGAAAGTCTCATTTTAGTAACTTCAGGGAACATAGAAGTGAATTATGCACATATCGTCAATTGATCACATGGGTGAACAAAATAATGTGTAACAAAATGCCCCCCAAAGTATGAAGTTGGAACCTGTGACAACTAAAATACTTTTTAGAATGTCTATGTCGAAAACAAGGAGTGCATCGGTCAGGAACCTGCAAACAATCAAGCATCTACATAATAATATACCATCTTCTAAGGTAGGCATTCCCATACTCAAACTACAAGTGACTCTAATCATAAGTTTCAAGTGATCCATGGCCACCAAACATACACTGTGGATCCACGCCATCATGATTCATCATAGCCACGAGAAATACATTGTGGATCTATGCTCAAAAAAATCAAATTTGGACATAGCCACGAGACATACACAGTGGATCTATGTGTCAGTACAGACTTATGAATACTCCATTGCAACCTGGATCGATATGGTGAGATCCAGGGTCTTTATTTCCATCATTCTGAAGTACAAATCTAGCCATGTGATTACAAGTGTCGAAGTCAAACATGGTAGGAACCAATTAATTACCGATCATTAATGAATACCATTAACAAGTGTGAGGGAAATCACCATTGATGTCAATGACTCCCAAGTTACTCTAGTACAATCCAACGAATGTGAATAAATGTGTTGAAGTCGAACACTCGATGGAATATTCCAATCAGGGGCCAATGATGTGAATCCACTGTTGAAAGCAAGGAAACCTACCATTGAGGCATGCAAGTTCCAATGTACTAAATAATTTCTAAGTCTAATTCACAGACAATGAGTTGAAGT
The DNA here is from genome assembly GCA_009831015.1 of Picea engelmannii. Taxonomy (NCBI): domain Eukaryota; kingdom Viridiplantae; phylum Streptophyta; class Pinopsida; order Pinales; family Pinaceae; genus Picea; species Picea engelmannii. The sequence continues at coordinate 4,539 of WSFP011521532.1, read as the reverse complement.
CGACAGGAAAAGACTAGTCATCATAGAAGGGCCTTAATGTATCCTCTATCAATGACACATAATATGTAACATATTTGAAGTAGATCAGAGTACAAAGTGATTCAGAACTGACTCAGGGAAGGCCGACATGGTAAGAATTTAAGGACTTCATATGGTCGACTCAGTATAAGGCTTCTTTAGTTTTAACTTCTCTTGAACATATGAACGACACGACAATTGTCTTGGAATCATTGAATGAAGGAGGACCCAACATATAGAATTGTGGATGGTCATGTTATCCCCCACTTTAGGGATAGCTAAGGATATTATGTCTCGAGGCATATGGGTCCTAGACATGGAGTACCGAGAGACAGATCGACTTGAGCATGTCCCTAGAGGGCCCATCTTTTCTTCCTTTCAGTGCCTCCACTTTGTCAATAGTGACAACATCCATCACCTCGACTTGTTCTTGTAGCAGAGATGGGTCTTACTACATGAGGTAATGAGTCTGGCTATCATGGTATGTGTCACTCCAATCCTCAAAACCTTTGAATATGTGCATTTATTTCTTTTTATTTCTAATGTGTGCTTGGATATTATACTTGTCCACTTGACCATGTTTGAGGGGAATGACAGGATTCCCTATTAATCCTATGCCCATAGGTCTTTTCACCTCGAGATGCTTCACCCAGGGATCCCCGAGAAAGCAGTAAAAAGATTCTCAGCAAGAAAATGAGGGACCCATAAAAAATAATAAAATAAGACCTAGTCAAAGGATAGGGGGTCTCATTACAAACTAGCATATTAGTTCCATGGGAATCTAGTGGTATGACACTACTAGCATCTAGTTACCATGCCAGGGTATTGTCTCTTGGTGGCATAGCCAAGAGAAAGGGGGTCTCATCACGAGTCGGCCTTCTCAGTTCCATGAAAGTGTTTGTGGGTAACATTGCCACCACTAGTCACCACGCCAGGGTAGTGTCCCCTGATTAGATTCTTGAATAAAAAGCAATAAAGAATAAAGATAAAAGGCATGAATGGGCTTGGAAACATTTGCATCCAAGACAGGTGCAGCCCGCCTTCTACAAAGTCACCCCACAAGTAAGCCAGGCATTTCCCTGCTATCACTGCACCCCTTGTTAGGACATTCCTTATCCACCTCATCCACTAACATGACTTGGATTTGATTTCTTCTATAAACATCCCACATCCTATGGACACTAGCCCAATAAGATGCCCTTTCACTTCCTCCAAACTTTCCTTGCAAATTTGTATAATTTCTTTGAGTACTTGACTGAGTAAAAATGGTTTTTATGCACATGTTTAATAAAATTGATGATTGGATGTGATTAACATTGCTATGATCCCTATGAATTATGAGCGCAAGGAGGGCGTATATGTTGATGTGCAGGATCGTACCCGATGGAAATGTACCATATTTAATAGGTACACATGGGGAGATGATTAGTTCAGACCTCCATGGGGATGAGAGCCTACCAGATGGATGTTGAGACCCCAGCAGGGGGTAGAGACATGACAGAGGGGTTTTCACTGGAGAAGAGGAGGAAGTTCCACTGAGGCAACCTGGCAGAGCCTTACCCAGGGGCGTTGTGCCCTTTCCACTAGGACGTTGGCCTTGGAAGGCCCATGACATCACCAGGGCTTCGTATGACATCATCTAGCAATATGACATCTTTGGGAGGCAGTTGTGGTAGATTCTAGAGGCCCAAGGAGCGCTAACATTTTTCTCCAGGAGGCCACATTTTCCCTAGAAAGGGAAACGTCACCCTAAAAAGGCATGACATTCTCATTATTTTCTTGATTAAGGTTTCATTATGAATTTTAATGTAAAACAATATTATTATGTATTTTGGCCTTGTCGGCCTTTTGGTGACCTAAAATTAAATTAAGGTCACTTGCTATTGTATAAATAGAGAGCTAAAACTCTCTTATTTTCATCATCTTTCAATCACCACTTGGTGAGATCTGAAATATTTGGTTCTCTTAGGGTTATTGGCTGAAATTGTGCTGCACTTGTAGAAGGAAGGCTTATCTTATCTATTTTTGGCATTTTTCTTGTTGGAAGGTTTACAACTAGGGTTTGGCTTGATGATACTTGGTGAATGTAAATGAATTTTTGCAATCTTTCCCTTATTTGAATGGTTATAGTATTTTACTTGCATTTTGTTAATAAAATTGTTGAATTAAACCCTAGGGAATAAGAACATGTGTGTGTGTCCTTATTTCATGTCCCCACTAGATTATGCCAATTAGCCATTTTATCTATTGAAGACATTTTTAGGGCCTTGCATTTGCAACACCCTACCTATCCTCTTCAATCCTATCCATTCTATTCTTGTTATTGAGCTAAAGAAGGAGGAGAATGCACTAAGGCCTAGGGTTTCTACACCTTAGTGAGTCATTTTCCCCTAGGGTTTGATTGTTGAATCCTTGGCTCAACAACACTTCAATGTCAAACTCTCTCGTCTTTATCCCTACCTAGCCTAGTTGTTTTTTATCTTATCATTGAGCTAGAGAAGGAGGAAAAATGCATTAAAGCATAGGATTTCTACACCTTAGTGAGTCATTTTCCCATAGGATTTGATTGTTGAAGCCTTGGCTAAAAAAAACTTCACCATTAAACCCTCTTGTCTCTATCCCTCCATTATCATTGTGCTTCATCAACATTTGTCACTACCTTTGACTCCATTTTCCCTATGAATGCATTGATTTAAGACCTCATTGCTTGAGTTCCTTGATCACAAACTTCAAACAACCAATACCTTTGAATTGATTTCTAACATCTTCTAACCCTATCCTAGACTAACTTGCTAACCCTATTTCTTCCATTATCCATTTGAGTTATATTTATACTTTGCAACATTTAAATCCTTTATTGAGAAATTGAAACATTGGCTAGTCGTTGCTTCTAATGAATGTTGGTATTTGACATTGATGATAGATCATTATTTCTCATTGTGAAGATTCTTTAACATTTATTGTGAAGTGATATATATTGTAATCATTTCTATTGTACATCATTGATTTGCTTCATCAATATTTTCTATCAATTTATTTATATCAGAAAGTATTTGATTATATGAAGTATTAACCAAGCAAGTGATCTCGCACATGTATAGTTTTTTGTTGCTTTGTCTCAGGCATGTACTGTTGGCCCTGTGGTATGGATTAAGAAAGAAAGCAAAGAAAAAGGAAAAGAAAAGATGAACTGTGAACTGTGCAGAAGGCACATTGACTGAGAAAGGGTCGAAGTAGCCAAAGGAGCAGAAAAGAAAGAGCGAAGTAAGGGAAAACGAGTCGTTGGAAGAGAAGATAGAGGAGAACAGATCAACAAGGAAGATGGATCGTGGAAAACTCAACAAGTGGAAAAATCCACCAGTGGATGCTTTGGAGAAACTCGTGGGAAAGAAGGAAAGATAGGTTGGCAAAGCCCAGGAAAACGTGGGTCAAGTTGACCTAGGGTTTTGGTCAATTATGGTTTGGACACCTAGATTTCGGTCTAAGGTTGTAGGAGAGTTATTGTAATGTATAAATAAAGGTCTAAAGGACCTGGGATGGGTTGGTGCTAAGTTGGTTGAGAGTTCATTTTTATTGTGTGATTGAGTGATTACTATTGTGTGAGAGAGAAGTGTTGCATGTGAGAGCACTCTGGTATTGTAAGATATTCAGTTCGGTGCGAAGATCTACCCTGTAGCTAGGTGTGCAGGGAGGGGAGAGAATAAGAGAAAGAGAGAGAGATCTGCAAATCTAAGAGCACATATAGAACTGTATGTCTTCATATTATATCAAGAAATGCAATTATGTGGACTTAGCCCTAAGGAGAGGGTGAACCATGCATATTTTGTGTCTCGGTGGTTGATACAGTGTTCTTTTTCCTTCTGTCATTTTTTTATTTCATTATTATGTTAGATATGGAATATAACTGTGCGAAGTATGTTGGATCATGTTGTCATTGATGCCAATGGTTTGATTGATTGATGTCAAGTGATTGATTGATGTCAAAGGATTGATTGATTGATGATTTATATAATATAATATGTATCGTCCTTGATGAGAATGCATAGATGAAGATGGATCAATGAGTTGTCATTGATACATGATGAAGATGGATTGATGTGGTTCCATTGGTATATGATGCATTGTTGGAAAAATGTATAGATGACTCATTATTGTCTTATCATGATTGATAAGGTGTACAAATGGATAAACTCCAAAGTGGTCCCCTTATGGTGAAATCCCTCACGGGAAGACGCTTTGCGGATTGAGTTATCCTAGAGGAATGGTTGGAGGACCCATGCTCTCATTATTGTCTTATCATGATTGATAAGGTGTACAAATGGATGAAATCCAAAGCGGTCCCCTTATGGTGAAATACCTCATGGGAAGACGCTTTACAGATTGAGTTATCCTAGAAGAATGGTTAGAGGACCCATGCTTGTATGAGGAATAACGAGATGAAGATCAAGGAAATTGTTGGTGAAACTATCCTAGATGGATAGTGCTTGTCATGCCATTTCTGGTGGTATGTGGAATGTCACA
>WSFP011521531.1:0-12494 GCA_009831015.1 Picea engelmannii | reverse complement strand
TACTGCCCTAGTTGCTAAAGTTCCTATGACAGAAAATAGGATGTTTTTGATGAGAATGGAACCAAATGTAACTTGTTTGAAGGCTTCAGCTGATGTGTCTTGGCTTTGGCACAAAAGGTTAGGACACCTTAATTTTGGATCTCCTTCTATGTTGCAAAAGAAGAATTTAGTAAGAGGTTTATCCTCTTTCATAAATCCTGATAATAAGATATGTGAAGGTTGTGCAGCAGGGAAGAAACATAGAGACATCTTTCCCCAACATCATTTTAGAGCAAGTGAACCTTTGGCTTTAGTACATGCAGATATTTGTGGCCCAATGCAAACTTTGTCCCTTGTAGAGAACAAATATTTCCTTCTTTTTGTCAATGACTTTTCAAGAATGTCCTAGGTTTATTTTCTAAGTGAGAAATCTCAAGCTTTTAGCTTTTTTCAAAAATTTAAAGCACGTGTTGAGAAGGAATCAGGGTTCTATTTGAAATTTTTTAGAACTGATAGAGGAGGAGAGTTCACCTCTAATGATTTTAAAGATTTTTGCAGCTCACATAGCATCAAAAAGGAGTTAACTACAACTTATACTCCTCAACAAAATGGTACACCAGAAAGGAGAAACATAACAATTGTAGAGATGGCTAGATGTAAGTTAAAACAAATGTATTTGCCAAACATATATTGGGTAGATGCAGTGCATTCAACAGTATATATTCTCAATAGAAGTCCTACAAAAATGGTAAAGAACTATACTCCATATGAAGCTTGGTTTTGTAGAAAGACAACTGTTTCTCATTTGAAATTTTTTGGGTCTACATGCTATGTTCATATTCTTTCTGAACTAAGACAAAAGCTTGATGGAAAGTTTGTAAAATGTATTTTCATTGGATACTCAGATGAAAGTAAGGCTTATAGGTGTTATGATCATCTTACTGATAAGCTTTATGTAAGTAGAGATGTGATATTTGATGAAGGGGGAGTTTATTTTAAGAATGAAAGTGAACATAAATTGGTTACCCCACATATTGAGAATTTAATCCTTGGTGATAATGATTCATCAAAGAATCCATCTACAGTAACAATTTCAGGTTCATCTACAAGAGGTTCTTCATCAAAGGCATCTTCATCTAGTTCTTCAACAAGTTCTCAAGCAACATCTCCTTCATCTAGTTCATCAACAAGTTCTCAAGCAACATCTCCATCTAGTTCTCCTAGAAAAACTAGAAGTTTGAAGGAAATTTATGAGACATCAAGGTATGTTAATGATGATTTTGTTCTTGTTTCTTCTGCAAATGTTGAGCCTGTCAATTTTAAAGAAGCTTGTTTTGTTGAGCCTTGGGTGCAAGCAATGGAGGATGAAATGTCTCAAATATAGAAAAATGACACATGGGAGTTAGTTGAACTCCCTCATGGAAAGTCTTCCATTGGAGTAAAGTGGGTTTACAAGCTAAAATATAATATGGATGGAAGCATTTCAAAACACAAGGCATGTTTAGTTGCAAAGGGGTATGTGAAACAAGAAGGCATTGATTATGAGGAAACGTTTTCTTCTGTAGCAAGACTTGAAACAATAAGAACTTTTCTTTCCATTGCATCTCAATTAAAGTTGAAAGTTTATTAGATGGATGTCAAATCTGCTTTCTTAAATGGATATTTGAAGGAAGAAGTTTATGTTGAACAACCTCAAGGTTTTATTGTTGATGGTAAAGAAGATAAGGTGTATAGGCTTAAGAAGGCACTTTATGGTCTTAAACAAGCTCCTAGAGCTTGGTACTCTAGGATTGATAAATACCTTCATGATCATGGTTTTGTTAAGTGTTCTTCTGAAAGTGTAGTCTACAAAAAGGTCATTGGATCATATTTTATTATTCTATGCTTGTATGTAGATGACTTAATATTTATGGGCACCTCAATATCACTTGTGAAGGAGTTTAAAGAAGAAATAAAATCAGAATTTGAGATGTCTGATTTGGGATAAATGCAATATTTTCTGGGCATGCAAAACAGACAAACAGCTAAAGGTATATCTATTTGCCAAACCAAATATGTTGAAGACATGTTGAGGAGGTTTAACATGCATAATTGTAAAGCTGTGAGTACTCCTCTTGTTGTTGGGAGCAAATTGATGAAAGAAGATGAATCTTCTCTCTGTGATGCCACTCTCTATAGATCCATGGTTGGAAGCTTAATGTATCTGACCACTACTAGACCATATATTATGTTTTCTGTAAGTCTGGTTGCTAGGTTCATGAATCAAACCCATGAGTCTCATTGGCAAGCAACTAAAAGAATACTCAGATATGTGAGTGGTACCAGATTTTTTGGATTGTTTTATAATGCTACTAATAATTTCAATGCTGTAGCATACACAGATGCAGATTGGGCAGGTAGCTTGGATGATCACAAAAGTACTTCAGGATATGATTTTCTTTTTGGAGGAAATCTTGTTTCCTGGAGCAGTAAAAAGAAACCCACAATTTCTCTTTCTACAACCGAAGCAAAGTACATTGCAACATCATCTACAAGCACTCAAGTCATTTGGATGGCAAGATTGTTAGAAGAATTGGGCATGGAAATTCGTAAACCTATTAAAATTTATTGTAACAATCAAAGAACAATATCTATGACAAAAAATCCAGTTTTACATAGCAGGAGTAAACAAATTGACATTCGATATCACTTCATTAGAGAACTTGTCCAACAAGAGTTTTTTTTTTTTTTTGAATTTTGTAAATTTGAAGATTAGCTTGCAGACATTTTTACGAAATCTCTTCCAAAGGATCGATTGGAGAAACTTAGATCACAGTTGGGAATCCTCAAAATTGAAATTAAGGGGGAGATTGAAGGACCTAATGCCTGAGTTTTCGGCATGCCTGTGACAGCTGGAGGGACCTCTTCTTCTGATATAACAGTCTTTGCCATTTGTCATTCTGAAGATGCCACATTTCTCCTCTTAAATCTCCACGTTTCATTTGCATTCGCCCATCAAAATCTATTTATAAAATGTCATTCATGTTTATGCAGAGAGAGTTAGTAAGTTTCGTTAGTGATAAAATTGTGTTACTTGTGCACTGTAACATTCTGAAATTTTTCTGTGTAAAAATAGAGCTTACTCTGTTTTTTTTTCTTTTTTGTAATAGAGGTACTTTGTACCCTCTTTTTACTATTTGGAATAAAATATCGTGACAATGATTTCCAGAATTTGATATCTGAGTTTTTACTTTTGTTTCTCATATGCTATAGCCGATATTCACTGATCAGATTTTCAAACAGAGTTTATTTTTGAATCTGTGTTTTCTAGGCGTGACTCCTCAGTGAGCACTTAAATCCATTTTTTTCAAATTCTTCAAGACATTGGAGAAATTGGGAGAACTCACCATCAAATTGAATAGGAAAAGAGATGAAATGCAGAAATCAATGTGTAAAACGGTCTGTCTCATAAGCTATTGTTACTTTAAAATAATTTCTCCTTCTTCACAAAACCCATGTCGTGTTTTTTTTAAATTCTTCTCCATTTGCCTGAAAATAGTGACCAAAATCTACTTCTTGTAAACCTGCCACATGTCTGCATTCTGTACATTGTGGGGTCCTTCGTGATTTAGTAAACCATGGTGAGGGGGCCGTAATATCCTGCAAGCCGCCACGTCAATGAAGTTTGAACCATGGTAAAGTTTTGATGTGCCCCCCCTCTGTTAAACATTGATCATACCAGGGCCGCAATCAAATATGGGCACTTGACCTCTCTTTGCAATGAGCCGTGGGATTTCCACCTTTTCCAATCAACACTTTACGTATGAACTATCTACACACAAACATAACATTTTATTAGTTTTTAATACTAGAAATGTAAAGTTTCAATGGTTATATACAATTAAACTTAATTGAAATACATAACTATTATAATAATAAATCTAAAAATAATATATAGGTGGTATAAAACTTAAAATCAACGGTTTTAATTAATATAAATTACTCTATAAAACTATATAACTATAACGAATTAAAAGTAAAGTTAAAAAACCAAAATCTAATAAAATTAAAATTAATATTATTAGTCCCTGCCCTTCGGGCCGAGGGACTTTTTTTCCACAAGAAAATTGCACATTATATTGAGATATATAATTAGTTCACATAGACATAATAAAATTACATACGAAGGCCTTGCCTTGTGTCATATCCACCACCATCTCTACTAAATCTCATATCCAAAAAACTATAGATACCACTAAGCCACCATGATGACTATCCAAAATACAGTCTAAAAAACTATCCCCAAAAAAAACAAGAAGTCAAGAACTTTTTTATAAAAAGTTTTTTGACATTACATTCATACCAATGATACCATAAAAAAAAAGTCTCACACATGCTTGAGACAGATAGGAAACGCTAATACTAATTAATAAAAACTATTGGTCCCTCATGACCATCAATCCATTGATTGTATGCGATAGCTCCAGGATGCTTTGTAAGGGCCTTTTTTGATAAAATGTTAGCCTCCTAATTTTCTTCTCTGTAGACATGTTAAAATGTGATGACTAAAAAGTGCTTGATGATTTCCCTTACCTGGTCTTTCCAGCAGTCTATGGTGATGACCTGCAGAGAACCAATATTATTAAGCCAATCAATAACAATTTTTGAATCCCTAATGACATGGATATCTGAGATAGAAAGTCTATGAACCAATGTAAGGACAGCCCAAGCTCCCAAGAGTTTCTCTCTTGTGTTTGTACCTCCACCAAAATTGAGAATCCACCTGTAAACTGTGTGATCATTGAGCTTTATAACACCCCTCACTCCACTTTGTTCCCCATTCCTTTGACCTGCCCCATCAAACCGTCCAATGATTCTGTGATGATGTTAGGTAGCTAGAGAGGTAATAGTGGGAGCCCAGAGGGCCCATAGTGATAATAGTGGAGGATATTGTGATTGTACAAGCAAGGATTGCTTGAGGAGTTTTACCCTTCCATAAGGATTAATATATGGTGTTACCCTACCTCAAGGGTTTTCTCTATTTCTTGTGTTCATGTTATGGTGAATGTTTTATGGTTTATTCTTGGTATTATTGAAGTATATTTGCAAATATGGTATAGGTACTTAATAGATGAGGCAAGATATGGACAAATCATTGAATGGATTTCTGAGTTTTCTGGGGGCTATGGCAGGTCACAACAACAATAGATTGAAAGAAGACCTTCTCCATAGATGGAGACTTAGATTCAATTATAGCCAAATTTCTTTCATTCCAAATGTGCCAACAAATGAATGCTAACAATGTTGAGTGGCTATTGTTCCTTCTAGCCCAAAATTCAAAACATTCCAACACTGTGGAGCTCGTCCACCCTATGGCCAACTTGTAATGTGATAAAATCTTATTCCAAACAAAGCATGTGAAAGGACATTGGACAAATAGGTGAAAAACCGAATCCTCATTACATCTACAAAGAAGACAAAGACCAAGCCCTTGCCATCCTCGCTTGAGAAGATTGTTCCAAGTAAGAATTTTGTCTTCTATAAGAAGCCACGTAAAAATTTTGATCTTTTGTGGGCAATCCCAGGTCCATAGATTTATCCTCACGCCTCCAATATTGTTCTTCCATAACTTGGAAGACAACGCATTATAAACATTCTTAGTTTTTAAAAGGTTGGTACAATCGCCCCCCGTCCACCTTAACTCATCCTGACTATCAGATAGTGCTATGACTGCTTCAATAAAACATAGTCTATATTTATCCCATTCAGATGCAAGATCACCCACCAAGCCCAAGTCTATATTGTTGAGCCAATTTGTGCATATCGTGCCCTGGGTCGGAGCCCTTCTTGCTTGATAAAGATAATAAACATGATTAATATTTAAATGATTTATCAGCTCCGCAGAAAGATAGGAAACCTTTCCCATCCCTAGGATTTCATCCTTTCCTGTAATGATAGAATCCCCCACCCCTGGTTTCCATGCCAGCCCGTGCACAAGCAATGGTAAAGAATTCAACAAATTCCTCCATGTTTGTGAGCGAGTGTGTGCAGTTGGATCAACAGTGCGCAACCAAGTTATCACTGATGTGTGAGAAAAATATTTATCTTTCAGAATCCACTTCCATATACCAGGATGTAACAAACCACGCCAAAGAGATTTTGCAGCTAAGGCTCTCGATAAACAAAATATGTTTCTGATCCCCCATCCACCAAATATTTTTGGCCTAGCGAATGTCTCCCACTTGCATAAGTGATAGGATGATGTATATTTCGCGCCAGACCACAGATAAGAGAAAACCATATTACGAATCTGATTCAAGACTGTATCTGGAATGTGAGCCAAAGCCAACCAATACACCGGTTGGCTTTCCAACACTTCCTTTATCAAAACATATCTACCTCCCAATGATAGAAAGCGATTGCACCAGTGACGGATTCTATGCTCATATTTCTGCAAAAGCCACTGCCAGTCTGCCACCTTATAACTATCCATCTTTAAAAATAACCCAAGTATTTAAACCCCGTTGTAAGACTCGTGATACCATAATGAAACAATGTTGTCAAATTATTAAGAAAAACTTGTTGTACACCAAAATGATGGAAATTTGACTTGCTTACGTTGATATCCAATCCATAAGCACCACAAAATGAATATAAAAGAGTATGAATTTCCTTCCATTCAGTGATATAAGCATTTGACATCGTCCTCAAATAAGAGATGTAAAATTCTTACCATCCGAGAGAATTTAATACCCGTCAGATGCCCTTCCGTAAAACGTTTTTTTAGTAAGAGGCTCAACCCCTCCATCAGAAGGATAAACAAAAGAGGAGACAAAGGACATCCCTGATGCGATTCTCTCCCACTGTTGATGAAATTTGTAGCCTCCCCATTGATCAGAATGGCAAGAGATGCTAAGGTCACACAACCCAAAATCCATTTAGTCATATACTGACCAAAACCACAATGTAGAAGCATCAATCTTAGGTAATCCTAGTTAGTGCAATCATATGCCTTTTTCAAGTCCAACTTCAATATAACAGCCTGTAATTTCTTTGCTTTTATAATATGAAGGCACTCCCTTGTTGTTCCAATGGAATCAAGTATCTGACGACCCTTTAGGAATCCCAACTGTTCCTCGCTATGATCTTTGTAATAATCTTGTAAACAAGATTACACAGTGCAATAGGGCGATAATCGAAGAAGTATAAAGGGAGGTTGGATTTCAGAATTAGTGCAGGAAAGGTAGAGTTAGCCAGACGAATAACTTCACCTCGAATTCTATAATCCTCAACCATAGCAAGTAATTTAGGACCAACCATATCAAATAAGAAAAGGAAGAATCTGATTGTCCACCCATCTGGACCAGGACTCTTGTCTTTGGAAAAACATTTTAGAACGTCTGATAATTCCTCCATAGTTACAGCATGTTATAAAGATGAGACTTCTTCCTCCAATACAATCTTTGGATAAAGACTGATAGTCTCCAACTGTGCCCGCAAATTTGTTTGCCTCGTATATTTAAAAAAGGATTGGAAATAAGTAACAACTTCGTTTTTTATAGCTTCATGTCCCGAGTGAACTCTACCATAATCATTAGTTATATCCCATAGATATTTTTTATTTCTCCTATATCTTGCAAATCTATGAAAAAACTTTGTGTTTTTATCGCCACTCTTAATCCAGGTAGTCGTACTTTTCTGCCTCCAAATTTCTTCTTTGGCCAACAAGATTTTGTTGTGTTCCACCTCCAACAACCTGCGGTGTTGATCTAATTCAACAATAAAAGATCCGTTGTTTTTCTGTATATATAAACGTTCCAAATCTTCTTCCAATCTTGTTAATAAATCCTTATCCCTTATTAATTTAGCCTTTGACCGAGATTTGACTCGACTTTTTAGAAGTGATAGATTTTCTACGAGCCTTCTTTGTGCCCCTTCAATTAACTCAAAACGTTTATCCAGCCAAACTTCTCTTGTTAATTTAGCAAATGATTCATCCCTTAACCAAACAGGATTGAAATTAAAAGGATGCATAGTCTTTTGTCTGCCAATATCCAGTTGTATAAAAATAGGAGCGTGGTCAGAAATTTAGGTGGAATCAACCCACGATCTATACCTCATAGCTGGACCAATCAAATCCTCTGCCACATAAAATTTGTCAAGTCTTTTTGCAATGCTTGAATCTCCCAATCTGTCGTTGTGCCAGGTCGGAACCAACTCAGCCGAAGCCACATCCACCAAGGGTGAATTATCAAATAAATCTTTAAAAAAAAGGGGCCAAAGGATCTATCAAAGTTGTTGTTCCCCAAATATCATCAGAGTTTAAAGTAAAATTTAAATCCCCAACCAAAATTAAATTTGTGTGAGCTAACAGACCCCTATTTTCAATCTTTTTCCAGAATGTCTTTTGATCCGTGCAAGGACCATAAAAATTTAGAAGAGTAAGTCTCCTCTTATCAACAAGATTGGAACCTGTCAAAAAAATTCCACCACAAGTGAGAACCAGAGAGAAAACAAAAAAACGAGGATCCCATTATACAAGCAGCCCCCGCCCCCCAAACTACCAACTGAACTTATGGCATGCAACATCCAATCTAGCCTGAGGGAAAACATTAAATCCCTTGCCCTTACATCAGTTGTCAAAGTCTCTTGTATAAAAATAACATGGGGTGTGGTCTTTGATAGGATCCTACGCATAGAGGCCAATTTAAGGGGTCCTCCTACCCCTCTAATTTAATCAGCTAAGGGATGAGGGAATTATAGTAATCGATTCTGCTTTTCATATTAGTTTTTGGTATTAGTTTGGCACACAGATCAAAATATTTAATCCAAAGTTTTGTCTTCATATTTCATCAACCACGTTTCCTCCACCTATAAAAGGCTCACAACATTCTTTTGAACCAATGAAAAATTTTGAAGCCTTATTTGGCCTCATACCCAGGGAAAACATGAGGCATTTTGTTTAAAACATAGGAAATGATTATATAACATTGTTTAAAACTTAGGAAATGCTTATATAACATTGTTTCAATAGGATTAATGCTAGCCGTAATGTTAGCATTACTTTGTAGCATTAAATGTTTTTGTTCTATTTACCCTAAGGTTTTAAAAACTACTCCGGAGACACCTTATGTATCCGAAGTTTTTTTAGATATGAATCGGTTTTTCATTTTTCATTATTCCCCTAGACAATGCAAGACATTTATTAAAACAAAGTTTTAGAAAACTTCAATTTTTAACCAAAGTTGTTGTTTTGACCAGTGTCACATTGATGCTAGGTTTTTTTACTAGTTCCATCTTGATACCACGTGTTTTGACTAATGGTTCTCATGCTTATGGTTCCAGGTGCCTCTATTTCTTCCTTTCCTCTTTTCTTGAATTCTAACCATCCTTCATTTTCTCTTTTCCTCATGGCTTACAACCAACTTCCATTTCCTCTTCTCCTCTCACTTGCAATGAACATACATTTCCTATGAACCAACGTTGATCGCTTGCAATGAACGTACATTTCTTGTGAACCAAAGTTGACGGAGACACAAGCACAAGGTCACCAATGACATTATTTTGAATAGAAGGTAACAATGGTACATGGACTTCAAAAATAATTTAACATTAAAAATTATATTCATCATTCATGTTTTAAAACTTTTATCACATAACAATGTTAATAGCTTGTAAAATTCATTTGAATAAATACATGGTTGAAGGATAAAGTGTCTAAAACTCACAAGGATTTATTTGTAGCTATTACACATTATTTTTGTCATCCCTATGACTGTTAATGATGTAAACCTATCTATTGCCTTCAGAGGGGTTAGTAGCTTGAATTCCTAAAGAAAGAAGGGAGAAGAAATTTTCCTAAGAGAAGAAGTTTTGTTTTCCTTTGTAAAAACCATATTTTGGAGGATTTCCACAGGCTGCTATATATGCAGGGTGTGGAAATGCCTGATTTCCGCACCTTGCTCTATAGCCAGGGTGCGGAGTTTCCGCAGGCTGCACTACAGCTAGGGTGCGACGACCTTCGTACATGGGAAAAATGAGCATTTTCTCGATGCTTCTAGAAGGGGAAGATTCTATGGTGAGGTGGCCTTCTAATGGTTTGGATCTTACTCGATTTCATGATTTAGTGGGATCATCCTAACCTCCTCACCTTATCCTCTTCAGCTTATAGAAGAGCTCTCATGGAGAAAGTTAGTTGGATTTGGCTTGGAAGTATTAGCTTGGTTAGAGTGGCTTTGAGTTTTGCTTTTGTCAAGATAAATGTCAGATCTATAGTCTCAGAATTCTTGGAGCAAGAAGTGTGTGGGAAGCAAGGAACTGTTGGAAGGAACCTTACAACATCAAGGTATCGGGTTGTAATCTCTCTTCCTATTATTTAATATAATACAGTGGCATGCTTCTTTCCCATAGAATTATCTTTATTTATTGCATAATTCCTTGATCATATGCATAGGTTGTCATTGAATATACTTCTACTTCTTTCACTTTGGTTGGTTTGTGTCTCACTGCAGGATCAGTATCACAAGAGCACCAAAGCGAAATAGGAACAACAAAGACATAAGGAAGCGACACTTAAAGGTATGTCTCTCATATTTTGTTCCGTAGTAAATTCGATGATTAGAGCCTAGGGAAAGTGCCATGTCCTGTCCTGTTTTGTTCTAGATCTAGGGAGATCAGTTTATGTCCACATTTACTGATTTATCCAACAACAAAATTGGTGACTCCACAGGGGAACAGATTGTTTTCCTAGTTTGTATTGCTTTATTTCTTTTATTTCTTGGTTTATGTTTTCTGAGACACTGGGAGATCCATCTTGACTCTCTGACTATTAAACTTCACTGGAAAACCTTCTTAATTTTTATTTGTTTCCATTTTTGTTTGATTTCCGCACCCTGCTTTGAGGGACAGTGCGACGACTTAGGATTTCAGCACCCTACCTGTTTAGACCAGTGTAGAAACTCCGCACCCTACCCATATTTGGCCTGCGGCGATCAAGGATTTACGCACTGTGTCAGTCTTCCAACCTGCGGAAATTGTGAAAAAAATTGTTTTTTGGTGGTTTTCCCTGCCCAGATCTGTGATATGGTTATGGGGTGATTTGTTGGGTCTGGTTACAATCTGCTTGACAAAATTTGAATCTGCTTTCAACCATATTTACCTTATTTTTTCTTTGTTTGTTTTTGAAATATTTGATCTCTTCCTTCGAGTGTTTTTCTATTACAAAGCATTGTCTTTTCTTTAGAATTGTTTGGTGAAAGAATTTATTTTTCTTTTATTAAATAGTTTGTGTTAAAAGAGGAAATTGTTTGGGTTGCTTTGTTTCATGTCGATTTGCTATTGCTTTTAGCTATCTTTGAAACAAAATGATTTAATTTCTCTCTTTACATTATTTTGGGGGCATCCTTGCATTTGAAGTAGCAAAATTGCATGATTCTTGGTATTTTTTGGTCTTAAATTCTGAAAAATCTTCCCAGGCCATGAATCATGCATTGGTGTACAGTCTCTTTTTCTCATTTCTTGAGAATATTGTTATTGATGAGTTTAATATATTGTGGGACATTGTGCATATGGGAATGATAAATTTTTTCTCCTTCTCGTAGCATAGTTTTCATCGAAATGACAAGATTGCATCTTCATCTCTTTGCATAACTTTCGAGTCGGTCAAAACACCATATTGTCCACGCCATTTTTCTCTTGAGTAACAACCACCTTAAAAGTAAAGCGGTTATAAAAATTGATTAGACATTTTTATAGTTTTTGGTAGCAAACCTACATTAGATTAGTTGTAGGGATTTGGAATAGGTGTGAAAGATAACTTTCCAAAGCTGCAAACAAACATAGAATCTTGCGTTAGGAAGCGGTGAAATCCACTTGCTACATTTTGTCCTGGGAATCCCTTCTAACACAAGGGTCAATCACGAGGTCGCATTTAGATTGGAAGAGTTACTCACCCTGCTTTGTTGGTCTTGGCATAGAGATTGTGCGCATTATGGGGGTCGCTTAAAAGGTATACCCACAATGATGAGTGGAAGCCTTTTGAGTTGATTTTGGGCTAGATACCCTGTCCTTGCGCGTGGATCAGACTATCGATTGTTCCCCCATGCATCACTATAGTAGTTGGTAACCTTAGTAGCCTATCTCTTTAGGATCTTTACACAAGGTGACTATGGAGGGGAAAGTCTTCACGGTACCTAGAATCGACATTGGCCAAACTCACTTGGGCTCCTTGGAGGGTAAATCAATGTTGCAAGAACCGAACCGGTCATTGAACCGGTCGACCCCAAAAACCGGAACCAGACCGGAACCGGAATAAAACCGGAATAAAACCGGATCAAAAAACCGGTTTCTAAAAATACATAAAATATTCAATTTTTCGAAAAAAAAATACATATTCATGTGCATCCATGTGAATCCAAACCATTATACACAAATTTGCAAAGTTTCTCATATATATTCATGTGCATCCATATGAATCCAATTCCAGAATCCAGATTCCAAACCATTATACACAAATTTGCAAAGTTTCTCATATATAT
>WSFP011521528.1:0-12494 GCA_009831015.1 Picea engelmannii | reverse complement strand
AAGTTGATTATATTAATTATGTGAAGGAATAAATTAATGATATTGGTTAAGTGAAATTATTAGACTTAATGAGTGTCATTAATTAAGTTGATTAAATTAATTTATTTAGATTTAATTCTGATTTAATTAGTAGATTTAATATTTTAATTAAATAATCAAATTATGTGTTTGTTAGGTGTGTGTGTGTGTGTGTGTGTGTGTGTGTGTGTGTGTGTGTACACAAGTGGTGTGTATTTGTTTGAAAGGCCTAAAAGTAGGTGGAATATTGATTAGTATTAAATGAAGTTAAGGGAGAGGATAAGGGGGGTGTCAAGGGGAGACATTCGAGGAAGAAAATTGCGATGGAAGAAGGGGAATGTTGGGAGGGGGATTTCCCTTGGGAGGGGGATCATTTGGTGTGTGTGTGTGTGGATGTTTGTTTGAAAGGACTAAAAGTAGGTGGAATATTGATGATTATTAAATGAAGTCAAGGGAGAGGATAATGGGGATGTAAAGGGGAGACATTTGAGGAAGAAAATGGCGGTGGAAGAAAGGGAATGTCGGGAAGGGGATTTGGCTTGGGAGGAGGATCATTTGGAGAGGGAGAGACAAAAATTTTGAGAGGGAGGAATTTTGGACTTTGGACATTTTGGGCATATGAGACTGGATTATGTTGTTGGAAATTTGGAGCATGTAGGGCCGGGAAACTGCATGGATTTCCTAGAGATAGCGAGCCAACAAGGTTGTTCCTAGCTGGCTGGGAGGTAAACTATTTAGTTTGGGGGAAAGGGAGCAACTCAACTCTACTCAAGTGGACTAAATCAGATACAAAATTGAGGTATTTTACTATTTATTCTATTTTGGTTTATATGCCCAAATTGTTAATTAAACTCTTTCAAATTTTATTTCCCAATTTACTCAAAGAAAAATATAATCATGATTACCAGTATTAGGATCTAGAAAACATCAGGCTTTATTTCAACGAAGTTTAAATTTACATTTGAAAACAAAACAAAATATTACATTGAAACTTGAATGTGTGTACAATCCTTACAACAATAAAAACTTTGAAGCCTTGTAGGGACAGGGCCTCATAATGGCAAGGTTTATGTTTCTATGATATTGTTCTACAAATTCAACCATTTCCCCATTAGTTAAAGACAAATCCTAGAATTCAAAATGGGGTGGAACAAACCTATGGACCATTGTAGGTTGCGTTGCAACCTAGGTGGGAAGAGTATCTTTATGTGTGGCCCACCTGTGGGCTAGGGTAGTTATCATTGTAACATCTAATGCCAATATCCTTTGATCTTCTACAACCTTGTACTCTATGGAATCCAAAAGATATTTCATGTTGCCAATCTAGTCACAAATACGAGGGTCTTTGAGCGTTGTATTGAACTAGCAAATAGTATTTATTGAATCATACCACAAAGTGCAAAGCTCATGGTTGTGGTCCTACCAATTATACATAGATTATTTTGAGTCATTATCATAGGAATTGATACTACACCAACTAATTAATCCATCTGATAGTAGGGTTGACATAATATTCATGTTTTCCAATTGTCAAATTATAAATATGATCTAACATAGTATCCTGAAAAGTGTCTTCTATAGGTTCATCGTATTGAGGACCTTCGTACAGATCTAAAGGTTTATTGTTTGTTTCTTTAGATCAATGACAACACTATTGTTAAAATCCCACTTTATCCCCAATAAGGCATGATAGGGATCCCTCTCATCCATGATCTCAATGACTATGAAGTCTACAACTATTTTGACCCATGCAAGGTCTACCTCCACATTCTCCAACTACCCAATGGGGAAGATGCAGTATTTATTATCTAAATAAAATAAAATCATAGAATAAACCAACTTGGGTTTTCCCATCATCTCCTAAGATTTCTTAGGCAAAATATTAACATTTGAACCTAAATTTAGCATCACATATTTAAAGTCATATCCATCCACTTGGGAATCTAGTTTTAATTCTCTTCATGTTCTAATCTTCCAGCTCTTAACCTTGTGCAGGTGTCATTTGAATAAATTAGTAGAAATGGGAGTAGTCTCCTCATCTCCACCTCCAACCAATCGTTTAACAAAAGTCCACAACTTCCTTGTTAGACGTTCATCATTCAAGACTTGAGCAAATAATAAAAACCACTCCCATACAATCTAAATCAAGCTACTTTTGTCTCTAGTGTGGGAGGGCCTTCTACAACTTTGTCTTATCTCTATAATTTTTGGAACACAACATGTGGGTCTTTGTGCAACTTCTGGAGTTACGGGTGTAGGTGCACTCTTCAACATATCAATGGCTTCCCATGAGAAATATTTATGTTGCACTGCATCAAACCTGGGTGCTCTTGGGCCAAATTTTTGAATACTAACTAGTGTTGAATTGTTGGTGTGTTACTCTATTTAGATGCCTCATCCAATCACCACATTGATGATATGTCTCATGCCTCCACATACCAACTTAGCCATCTGGATGATAAAAAAAAAGTGGAGAGGGAGACACCTATGTCCCTGTAAATGCAGTGAAACCTCCCTTTGATCTCATAATAGAAAGAAACTCTAAATATCATATGCTCTTCCAACTCAATCTATTATAATATGTGTAGTTGGAAAGTCCTAATGAGGAGTAGGATATGGTGATTAGTCTCAACCGAAATTCAAGAAACCCTACTCGAAACTATTCAAAGGAGATATCGAGGTCATCCATCCAATGTTTGTGCATATACATAAGTTTAATAATAAGGTCACCTCTTAATGGAAAAACATGCTCAAAATAAAAATCCATCATGGGGATAATACCCGTAGGAAGTGAGATCAACTGACCTAGATGTAGAACTCATAGATGTCCTCTCTAATCACTCTTTAAAGAATAACCACTCTTTCCGGGCTGATTCAGGATTGCAAATCTCTATGGGTTGGTTTGGAAAGACAAAAAAGCACCAGCACTTAGCAAGATTACTACCTCAAATTGTGGTCATTTGTTTCTCTCTTTCCACCTCTCTTCTCAATTTTTGGGTTCCACGATCCATAAGACATACATAATGATTCATTTAGGCTCTCCATCAGGTCCTTCTTCGGTCTAAAGCACCTTTCCATCATAAAGAAACATCATGGAAAGTGTCGCTTCAAATGAATTTCTTGATAGGTAATATACATATATATATCTATTTTGGGTGGGCACAGGATTCAACCATCACACCCATTCATCCCCGGGGAGTGGTTCTAAAATACCATCTCGAGTTCTTATTTGGCTACTTCATCCACAACATAAACTACTGGATCAACTTTTAAACTGATTGTTGAACTAAATCGAACTACTACTACGACTTATATAGATGCTACATATGCCTATGCTTGTCCCATTGTCCTAGGTGTGTTTTCCTTTCATGCTACTAGATCCCCTACTAGTGGGTAGGGATGTGAAGAAAGTAGGAAAAATCTATGCATAAAAGGAATGTGCAGAAACCTAGAAAAATCAAGAACATGCTCTCGATTGGATGTGCAAAAAGTGGGAAAACGTTGGGATATTCTATCAAAGCACAAAAGAGTACACAACCTCATGTATTTAAGTTATTGGATCAACAACGTAATCAATGAATTAATTTTATCTATCAACATAATTAACAGGACTTAGAATTCATTAAGTTCATGGTTTGTTTCCTTGCACATGCTTCCACTTATCAATCAATTTAGGGTCTCCCTCAATTGCATGTATTTTTGCTCTACAATGAATATATCTTGGCCACCAAGGAAGTGGACAGTCTCGAGAGATGTGGATGATCTCATCATAATTATAGAATTGGATTGGCCTAGATCTTCCACTAGTTTTTCCTCCTCAATACCTACTTCTGTGACCTCTACCTCCTCCACCTTGAGACTGTGAGTTCTCTCCTACTCAAAATGAGGTCTTCTCTATCCTCTCTATGAAGTCTTGCAAAGTTTGACAATTTTTTGTCTTATGTGTGTTGGTTATATATAATTCACAATGAGAATTACATTAACTTAATAGTACTTCTATAGAAAAGTAAAATCTTGTGAAGGGTGTCCATAACCTGTACAAATTTCACAATATTCTCTTATATGTTGGATTACTGAGAGGGGGGGTGAATCAGTGATAGCGTAATTATAATATTTTTTCTCCAAATAATCCAAGTGTTATATCAATGTAGAATTATTATCCAATAATGACCAATAAGAAATGAACAATCACACACATACACAGTACACCAGTGTTTTACATGGAAACCCAAATCAGGAGAAAACCACTAAATGTTTTTTCTTATATGTCTTAAAGAATTACATTCATTGGAAGCACCAACTTCCTTTGTTTTCTAGCTGCAACGGGAAGGAGGCTCCAACCCCCTAGTTTCTTAGGCTACAACCTGAGGGAAGCTCCAACTCCCCAATTCTCTGGCTACAACCAGAAGGAGGCTACAACCCCCTAAGTTCTCCGACTACAATTGGAAGGTGGCTACAACCACCTGTCCTTGCCCCATCCAACCGCCCTGAAGTATAAGTAGTATGATGGAACCACTATCAATCTGTCACTGTGAGATATATTGTTGTACAACTGTAACAACCTGTACCACTGACCTGTATCCAATTTGTACAACTGCCTTGTAATCAATCTGTACCTGAACTAAACATGTATCTACAAAAATTACAACAGATATGCAACCTGTAGTGTTGCAGCCCGTGTATGTACACGCCCTATCTGTTATGCAGCCTGTGTATGCACGCTACCAAACTGTTATGCATCCTGTGTATGCCTTTTGAAAACTAGGGTTTCATTTTCTTGAAAACTTCTAACCTTATGTAACTTCTTTCACATAGATCTGTAACCTGTCACTATATCCAAACTGTAACTATACCCTGTGCATGCATCCTCATATATAACCTTTACTCAAGGCAAGTATGTCTCTCTCTGGTCATGTTTCATATAGGTATGTGTAATCATGAACAAGTATAATATCCCTCACGTGATCTTAGTCATCAACCCCTTTCTGATATTCAGTCTCTCAATACATCAACTACTACACAAATACAAGCTCTCAACCATGTACCATAAAAACCCTTAGCCATATGCCAAGAAATACAAGAAGTATCAATGATAAACATACCAGGACTGTAATTTTGTAGATCTGACTTATGCAGAAGATCACATGTAGACACTAGTCTTTCTAGAGAGAATCCTCAAATCTCCATTGTCATTCCTCATGCATACATCAAAATCCAACTATTCATAGAAATAAGACATACCTTTTGAACCAATGGATGGATCTAATGTATCTGAGCACTTTAGACCTTCCTGGGAGCTTGATCTCAGAATCTAGAACCTCTGCATCTTCATCTTCTCAAGTTTCCATGACTTTATCAGCAT
The DNA here is from genome assembly GCA_009831015.1 of Picea engelmannii. Taxonomy (NCBI): domain Eukaryota; kingdom Viridiplantae; phylum Streptophyta; class Pinopsida; order Pinales; family Pinaceae; genus Picea; species Picea engelmannii. Next base: position 7,114 of record WSFP011521528.1, on the reverse strand, counting down.
GTACGCTCCCTATACGTAGACAGCCCGCGTATACGTGCACCCTATACACAGACAGCCCGTGTACGCAACAGAAAATAGGGTTTTCTGTAAATCCAAGAATTTCGCCGTCAACCCTTCGTGCTACCTCAAACGTTCGCCACTTCAAATGTATCCACGAGTATTTACAAGAATTTTTACACAAGAAAGTAGATATACAATATGTACAAGTGTGTTCTATGAGTGAACTTTGTCTTTTATTTATATCTTCATGTAGCCTTACACTTTCCTTATTTTAGGGCTTCTTCATTTAAAATAATTTCTTTTTGCAAAGCACTTTGACTCTTGGGGGATTCTATAAGACTCATGAGGGTTCTCCAACTTCATATGGTCATAATTCTCTAATCGTGAGGAGTTATGTGACGTTCCACATACCACCAGAAACGACATGACAAGAACTATCCATCTAGGATAGTTTCACTCATAAATTCATTGTCCTTCATCTCATTATTCCTCAAATAAGCATGGGTTCTCTCACTCCACAAAGTGTCTTCCCGTGAGGGATTTCACCATAAGGGGACCACTTTGGAGTTCATCCATTTTTACTTCTTATCAACCATCATAAGACAATAATGAGTCATCTTTACATCAAACAATATTGGGTCCATTACCCAAACCTTGTGCTACAGAGCTTTCTTCAAGGGTTGACATCAATGACAACCAACCTTAATCAACAATCTCCCCCTTTGGCATTGATGGAAACACTCTGATGCAATACTGAAATCATATCACTCATGCTCCCCCCTGGAACCATGCCTCTGTCCTCTGTATCTAATAAATCTGCTCCCCCTGGAACCATGCCTTTGTCCTCTGTATCTGATAAATCTGCTCCCCCTGGAACCATGCCTCTGTCCTCTGCATCTGATAAATCTCTCCCACTTTTTCATCAATGGCAAAGGTATCTTTCCATCCAAGGTTGCTCCCCCTGACTAAATTGTCCTCTTATGGTGCTTCCTCGTGTAAATCTAAGACATATAAGATAAACATTCAAAAAGCATTCATTTTGGATTAGAAATAACTCCAAGTCTCTGGCAAAGATATTTAAAGGATTCTCGTGGAAGTGGTTTTGTGAAGATGTCTGCCACTTTTTCTTTTGTGCCCACATACTCAACTCTGATATTCTTTTCTGCAACCTGCTCCCATAGAAAGTGATACTTGATTGGAATGTGCTTCGTCTTGGAGTGCATCACTGGGTTCTTCGAGATACTGATGGCGCTTGTATTGTCATAATATATTGGAATGGGCTCATCATACTCAACCTGTATATCTGTCAGAGTTTATTTCATCCAAAGAACCTGTGTACAACATGATGTTGCTGCAATATACTCTGCCTCGGATGTAGATAGAGATACTGATGATTGTTTCTTTCTTAGCTATGATACTAAACACTCACCCAACTAGAATGTTGCTCCACTGGTGCTTCATCGGTCATCAATACAACCTGCCCAATCTGCATCTGTGTAGGCAATAAGTGATAGATCATTTCCTTTTGGATACCATAATCCAAACTCTTTTGTTCCTTTGAAATATCTGAAAATCCTCTTCACTGCTAAAACATGTGACTCCTTTGGTGCTGCTTGAAATCGTGCCACCTGTCCAACTACCTGCATTACATTTGGTCTGGATGTTGTCACATATAGTAGGCTGCCAATCATTGACCTGTATTGCCTCTGATCTGTAGACTTTGAATCATCATCTTTGCTCAACTTGCAATTGGTTTGGATGGGAGTGATAACTAGTTTGCAATCTTCCATTCCAAACCTCTTTAGCATTTCTCTGATATACTTGGTTTGAGAAATAAAGATTCTTTGGTTGATTTGACATATCTGAAGTCCCAAAAATAAGGATAGTTCTCCAAGTAACGACATTTCAAATTCATTATGCATATCTTTTGCAAATTTCTGGCTTAACCTGTCATCATCACTACCAAAAATAATATCATCAACATAAACTTCAATTAATAAAATATTACCTTGACTTACCTTCATGTAGAGGTTGTTGTCTACACTTCATTTTATGAACCCTGCCTGTTGCAGATACTTATCCAGTCTAGAGTACCATGCTCTAGGAGTCTGTTTTAGACCATACAAGGCCTTCTTTAATTTACACACATAATTTGTGTTCTCTGACAATTGAAATCCTTATGGTTGTTCAATGTAGACTTCTTCTTCAAGTTCCCCATTCAGAAAAGATGATTTTACGTCCATCTGATATACTTTAACATTTTTGGAGCATGCATAGGCTAAAAGCAACCGGATTGCTTCCATTCTGGCAACTGGGGAAAATGTCTCTTCAAAGTCTTTTCCTTCAATCTGTGCATATCCTTTACATACCAATCTAGCTTTGTTCCTTGTAACTTGTCCATCTTCATTCAATTTATTCCTGAAAACCCATTTTGTGTCGATCACATTCTTATTCTTTGGTCTTGGAACCAGTTTCCAAGTGTCATTTTTCTCTATCTGATACAATTTTTCATTCATGGCTTTATTCCAAAATTCATCCTTGTTGGCTTCTTCAAAACAGTTTGGTTCAATTGTAGATAAGAGTGCTAGGTGTGTTTGTTCTGGTGAATGGATTTTTCTTCTAGTCTCAACTCTTGCATCTTTGTTTCCAATAATCTGATGTGAAGGATGATTCTTTTGTACTCGTTTTCTAGGTGTCTTTGGAGATACTTATTGAACTTGCTCTTTTGTTTCTGTCGGATTCTCTTCATCTTCCTCTTCTACTTCATCTTTTTCTTCTTCTTCTTCGAAAAGTTGTTCCATTGATTTGTTTTCTTCTTTCTTTGATTCTGGTCTGCCTATTTCATCAATTGTTACGTTGATGCTTTCCACAACTTTGTTCAATCTTAGATCGTAACACTTGTATGCTTTCCTTGTACTTGAGTAACCAACAAGTACTCCTTTGTCCACACGAGAGTCAAATTTTCTCATTCTGCCGTATTCTCTTTTGATGTAGCATTTCTTTCCAAAAACTCTGAAGTGCTTCACATTTGTTGGTCTTCCTTTCCATAGCTCGTAGGGAGTTTTATCAGTGTTGTTTATGAGCATTACTCTATTTTGAATGTGAATTGTTGTATGAACTGCCTGTGTACAAAATATATCTATCAATTTGGAATCCATTAGTATTGTTCGAGCCATTTCCTATACTGTCATGTTCTTTCTTTCAACAACTCCATTCTGTTGAGGTGTCCTAGCAACGGAGAATTGCCTTTTTATTCCATGACTACTGCAGTAGTCCATAAATTCCTTTGAAGTGAGCTCTCCTCCATTCTCAGATCTCAAGCATTTGATTCTTGAATCCATATCATTTTCAACCATTTCCTTGTAGATCTTGAAGTTTTCAAAAGCTTTTGATTTGTTCTTGAGAAAGCAAACTCCAGTCATTCTTGTTCTATGACTGCTTCTCTTTTGTTGACTTTGACAAGGTTATCAAAATGCATGTGACCCATTCTTTTGTGCCATAGCCAACTTTCATCTTCCTTTCCTAGACAACACTTTTCATTTCCAATTTCACTTAACACATATACGTTGTTTGAAGTTCTTGCAGTTGTACCGACCAATTTCCCTTAACCTTCTCTTCTTATCTCACACTTTTGTGAATCGAAAGGAACTTTATGACCTTGGTCACACATTTGACTCACACTTAGAATATTATGTTTCATATCTTCTACTAGTAGAACATTTTGTGCCTTTTTATTCTTGTTCCCAATTCATACTGTGCCATCTCCAATGATTTTAGCTAAATTATCATTTTCGAATGAGACTGATCCATTTCTTTCCTTTCGCAATGTAAGAAATTTGTCTCTATCACTTGTCATGTGTTTTGAACACCCACTGTCAACATACCAACCATGTTTCTTCTGCTTAGCTTGTAGAGCGACTGTGCATTCTTCATTTCTATATTGATCTTGCTTTCTTATCGATGTTGTTTTCTGAGGTTCTTGTATGTGACGGTTGTTATTCTGTTGAGGTTCTTTAGGAGGGATTGTCATTCTGTAATCTTTGGCCACGTCTCCAAAATTGTTACATTTGTAGCATTCCACTTCAGTGCTCAAAGATTCAAACCTGTTGTAACTTCTTCTTTGTGTTTCACTAGGTCCTCTTGAGTAACCCCTTTGTGTATGACTCTCAAAGTTATTATTGTTCTTGTTGTTAGCTCTACAATTTACAGCTTTATGTCCAAAATTATTACATGCATGACATAAACCAAAAAATATAGTTTGATACCTGGGAGTTGAAGATCTTCTGAAAGAAGGTGCTCTTATGAATCCTTCTTCTTCTTGAGGCCTATATGTCTGTTGTTGATTCTGAAATCTGAATCTTCTTGGTGGAGGAGCGTCTCTGTAATCTTCCTTGTATATCTTCCTATCCCCTTTGATTGTTTCTGCATAGCTTTTTGGATTTGTTTCTTGCTCTGTTGTTTTGGAGCTTGATCCCTTTTATGTCTGATTGTATCCAAGTCCAGACTTGTGAAGATGAGATTTTTTACTGTTGATGATGTCATCCAAAACTTTTGAGCTATTCTGCATATTTTTCTTTTGAATATCATTTATTAGTGTGACAATCTTTGCTTCCAAGTTTCCAATGATCTTGTCCTTTTCTTCTAGTTGTTCTTTGAGTGCTTCTTCAATTCTTTTATCTTCTTCTATTTGAACCTTCAATCTTGTGATCATTTGTTCTAGTTCTTGAGTGTCATTTTTCTTGTCTAGTTCTACTTGTATTTTTTTGTTTTCCTTCTTTTCTCTTCTGATAACTTCTATGGCACACATTAATTATTCTCGATAGTCAACTTTTGCCTCTTCAATTTCTTCCTCGACTTCTTCATATCGTTCTTCGACTTCTTCATATTCTTCTTCAAAGTCTTCTTTGTCATAATCTTTTACTTCCATGAATAAAACTCTTCCTGTCTCACTGTCACTGATTTCATCTTCATCTGATGATGAGATGTCTTCTTTAATGCATAAGTTTTTCTTGAAATCTTTCTTTGTAGTTCTTTTGCCTTTATATGTGTGTTTTCCTTTTGAGTAACCTTCATCATTTCTCTTTTTCTTATGAGAAAGTTTGTTAGCAAAATGACCAATACCATCACAATTAAAACAAATTAAAGGAAGCTTACCTCTATACCTACCATTGGTTCTTGTTGTGCACTTTAATTGTCTAAATAAATAGATAATTAAGGTGTGCAATATGAATTGTCAAACCCATGGAAGTTTTGTTATTGTAAGATAATTGTGCACAGTCTATGCTAGATTATGAAAGCAAACATTAATCAAGTTGCAGTAAGGTAAACTAACACTAAAAGAAACATAATTGAAAAGTTGAACACTAACACAAGTTGCTGACATAGTTGGAGTTCTAATCTATTGTTGCAGAATTGAAGTCACACTTGCATAATTGAAATCACACTTGCATATTTGAAATCTAATTTCCAGGAGTAGAATTTGATGAGTGTATAAGAATCCTAGATTATCTAATATATTCTAATTTTCTATCTTTCTCTTGCAGAAGGAATTTCTGTGCTAATTGTTGAAAGAAAGACTATTTAATTGCAGAATGGAAATTCACACTTCTATTTACTTTTGCTTGGAAACAGAGATTTAATCTAATGAAAAAAAGGAATTAACTTTCAAATCAATTCTCCAGCAGTATACAACAATTGATTCTAACTCTCATGAGACACACTGATGCACATTAACAGAAAGGGATTGAATTGTAACAGCAAATGTATTCTAGCAATGCATAAGCAGATAAATCACACAATTGTAAACAATCAAAGCAGTTAATCTAAAACTCACAACAGAGGGGAGTCTGTGAGGAAGGTGGGTCCTTTCCTTCTCACTGAATCCACTCGAAAAGACTACAGTAGGTTGGAGAAACTCAAATCACTTCTTTATTAAATCACCAAAATGTCCAGATACAAAATGCTTCACTTCACTCTCTATTCCACAACTAATCTCTATTGCTTAATGGTTACAAAAGCTCTGTTATTTAAAGACAGAGACATTCAGTTGAAAAGGACTCAGAGCAGCCTTGAAAATCGGAGATTCTCAAGCTGTTCGTATGATATAAAAGATTTGTTATCATCACAAAATATGGAAATGATCTTGATCACCGGCGTGAGCCAAAACTTGTAACAGCCTTGAGGATCCGTCTTTAGGATACGGATTTGAATGATATACTAGCTTCCGGGATCAGTGGGAATCTTTTGCAGCAGTTGTAACAGCTTCCAAGAAAGGTGCGCAATTGATGTAGTCGTGTAACAGCATGCAGAACTAGCGCACAGCCGTAACAGTTGGTGTAACAACAGCGATATTTCTTTAAGACTTGGTTTTTTTTATTTAATCTACACATTTTGATCATTAGTTGAACATTCATGGATAAAATATGAGAAACGCTACCAATCAAACATGTTAAGTAATTAAGAATACAAAAGCAAGATCAATGATTCATACCATGGGAAAAAGGTCTTAGCAAACATTATATTAGGCATTTTAGCATGGAAATGATAAGGTTGAATGAGCAAAAGATATAGTGAAAAGGGGACATTTCTAGGTCCTAACAGTTCTCTTGTTCAGTCTTTTGACGAAGTTGGCCACTTCTTCATCATCTTCTGAGACGTCAATGTTGTTGTTATATTCTTATTTTTCCTTTTTCTTTTGCTTTGATCTTTTGGATGCTTTGAAGGCTGGTTCTTTTACATCTAGATTTTCCTGTTCAGATCTCATTTCATATGATGTGAAGATTCCATGCAGTTCGTCCATGCTTATTGAGTTCAGATCCGATCTTTCTTCTAGTGTTGATATCTTAGGGTTGAATCTCATAGGAAGAGATCCTAGTACATTTTGAACAATTACAGATTCTTCGATTTCTTCTCCCATTCCTATGATTGCATTCATTGTTTCGTCAACTCTTAAGAAGTAGGCTGCAATATTTTCATCTTCCTTCATTTTTAGTTGTTCGAACTAACCTCTGTAAGTATGAAGTTTTGTTGCTTTGACTTTTGTATCTCCTTCATAAATATTTCAAAGCTTGTCCCAAATCTCTTTAGCGGATTTACAATGTGCAACTTTGGTGAA
>WSFP011521525.1:0-12494 GCA_009831015.1 Picea engelmannii | reverse complement strand
TCAATTTTGATAGGGATGCCTTTGTGTATGTTCAATTTTGAGAAGGGTTAGTTCTACTATTCCATTATCCTTCACGGTATATGTGTTTTTGACACGTTACCGGATATCAACATTTCATTCATGAATCTTGCCATTTGACAAACTAAGAAGGGTTGACATCCTGCTTTGTAAATATGGCAATTTGCCCTGTATTGCCACGGTTTGCATCTTGCCTATACTATCTTCCTTTTTATTACAACCCCTTACCTTCGTTAGTGGATTGCTTGTAGTTTTCCTCTTGGTCTTCTTTTGTAGCATCTTTACCTTCCCGGTTTGCATCTTGCCTATACCATCTTCCTTTTTATTACAACCCCTTACCTTCGTTAGTGGATTGCTTGTAGTTTTCCTCTTGGTCTTCTTTTGTAGCATCTTTACCTTCCCTTTTAAAAGCTATTGGGTCCACGTAGTGGTCCAATATACCCACCACTCCATGCCCTTAAAAAATAATAACTATTTTTGTGCTTTCCCTAATTGATAATCAATCTTAAGCTCCATAATTTAAAAATTAAAGCTAGTTCTTATGTAACTCTAATTCATTGTGCTTCCCACATGTTGTAATCTAGTGGCCATATTGTATTCATCACATTGATAACTCTTTCAAGTTTTTAAGTAAACTCTCGAGTTTCTCTCCTCTTTGAGGAAGCTGAGTTTAGTTAATGTCTTCAAGTAGAACTTGACCTTGAGTTATACTTACCATTTTTGTTGATTTTATCGGAATCTAACACTCGACAATTAACTCGAAATAAAATTGCTTTATTTATTAACTACGCCGCTAGGTTATCAACGAAAAATTTAGCGGAATCATTAAAACATAAACAAATCACACATTGCACAAGATATTCGGGTAAACACCCTTGCGGGAAAACCAAAATCTTCTTTTATTAATCTCGGGCTCCCTTCCATTCAGAGGATTACAATGCAGCGATAGCCTAGCCCACTTGGTTGCTATCTCCCTCACTGCCCCTTTGCACCTTTCCTTAGCCTTGCCGACTCACACTTGGATGAACTCTCTTCTCCTGCTCAAATGAGATCTCCTCACTCTCTACTCAGTGTGTCTCATCCTCTCACCTAGGCTGTATTTTATTACATTGAGATTTGACCAAATCAATCCATAACCTTAGATCTCCAAAGTGTGATCAAAGGTTGAGATCTAATCTCATGTTCACTTTAGATCTAACAGATATGACTTAATCAATTCACTTAAGTTACTAATGCCATCAAACTTAGGCATTTAACTTAATTAATAAAAAAGTGCATTCACTTTAATAATTACAAATAAAGTGAACTCCTAAGGTTTTCTGAGAGGTTACAAGGAAGGTACCCTTGCTAGATCTGCTCCCTCTGACACAAAAGCTATCTCAGCCATATTGCTCTAACTTGTCTGCGAAGACTTTCCTTTGATCATGCTCCTAGAAGCTTCTTGCTCTAGAGCATCTTGCATGGTCATCTCGTACCATGACTTCTTTTGGACAGAATTGCAAGGTTGATCCTTCCCATTGGAACTTGAAGGCCGATTCTCTCTTAGCTGCTCAACCTTCGGAGCTACCTTCTCCTTGTCCTCTGCCACTCTGATACTGATTGCAATAGCTTGCATAGGATGGTCCTGTAGCCTATACAAGTTGCTGTCTCTAACTCCAAAGACAACTGCTTCGTCTGAGCTAGATCCTCTGGGCATGATTAACTCCTGTGCATCTCGAAATATGACCTCATAGCCCTTCTTCTCAATCGCTAACACTGAGAGCACACTCCTCTTGAGTTATGGCACCCATAGCAGATTTGTCACTATCAATATGCCTCTTGACTCCATTTGGAATGGCACTGTTCCAGATCCCTGCACTGCATGCTTGGTCCCCATACCAAGTTCCACATACAGATCTGAGTCGGGCTTTGTGAAGCTCTCAAACATCTCTCATGCTCCTGTCATATGACATGTGGCTCCACTATCTATCAACCATGCACCAGCTGATATGGTGCCCAAGGTAGTTTCGGAAACAAGTAAGAGCTCTAACTGCTCAAACTTCTTGGCAATCTCATCCATTTAAGCCTTTGCTGACAAAATTACCTTTGGTTGCGTCTTGTTTTCCCCCTTAATGCCCAAACTTGTGACATGAAAAGCGCTTGACTTTGCTCATGCCCTTCTTCTTCTTGTTGTCTCCGCTGGCAATCTTCTTGCCCTTCTTTACCTGGCTAGCAAGGGCTTCATTCTCATCATCAACCTTGTGCTTGCCTCCATTCAACTCTTCATCCTGAAGTTCCTCCTAAACAATGTCATCCCACAACCTTGACCAATCAGGGAGCTTCTCACGTGTGCCACGACTCCTTTGATGAACGGTGTCCACGCCTTTGTGAAGTCTTTGAGTGTTGTCCTCACCAACTCTGAGTCATCCATTGCTTCCCCGGTTGCTGCTAGTTCATCTCGAACCTGTCGGATTTGGGCGAGATAAGTCGTCACCGTATCTGATCTTGTCATCTTCGTGTCCTTGAGCTTCTCTCTCAACACAATCTTGCGATTCTTGTTCTTGCTCTGAAAGAAGCTCTTTAGAGCCTCCCACATGTCCCTGGCTAAGTTCTTTCCCGTTAAATGAGGGATCGAGTGATCCTTAATTTTGTCTAGGATTATCCTCTTGGGCTTTCATGCCCTTTAGATTATGGGCGACCAAGTCTTTTTGGATCTGTTGGTGGGGCCACGATGGAGTTGGCAAACTCCCAAATGTCGTTCTCCATCAACACCAGCATAATCCTCTCCTTCCAAGAATTGTAGTTGGACATCCTGTCCAACCTGTCTTCGAAGTGTAAACTAGATGCAACCCATCGCCGCAACTTGCTGAAAATCTCAAAATTGGCCTGCCTAGACTTGCTGTTCGGACCCCTGCCCGAGGCTGCCTGCAGTCTCCCGCCGCTGTTAGGGTCCTTTTCTGTGCTGCCCGAAGTCGCTCTAGGCATTGCCCGACTATCTTAGTCCATTTCCCAATCACTTGCCCACTGCTCGAGATACCTGCTCGCTGCCCAGACCTCCCTGGGCTAACCTGGCCTCTGCTGGGTAACTGCTGTAACTTGTGGTGACTGTCCAACAGCTCGATCCGCCACACACTTGCTGTCTCACACAACTTAGCCCCTATGGCTTTTATTAGGCGATTGTTATACACTGGATCCTCTAATAGCCGACCTCCTCCATGCCCAACTTGTGGGTCCCTTATCTCTTGCTTCCTTCAACACATCAGTGATACTTTCGTGCGATTTGGTTGGTTGTTTTCACTCACTCTATTCTGCTCTGTGTGCTGTCGACGGTTGTGGCTATCAGCGGCTTTGCTGGTCGGGCCAACTCCTCTACATGACGGTTTTTTCCCTGCCGTTGCAGCTCCATAGATCCCTTACGCTGCAACCTCCCTTGTCCTTCACGTCGGCGGTTACTCTTGTGCACACTCTGTCGTGCACCAGCGCCTGCTCACTGCTCGTATCAGTCAGTGGTCATACTTCACTCAGTCGGCGACTGTTTGAGCTTCCTGTTGTCTGCAGCTTCTGTTGATGGCTAAATGTTCCAGATCTCCACGCTCTTTGCCAAATTCCTGCTGCAGCTAAAAAAAACGACGACTGGCCTTCTTTACGTATCTCAGCTCCGCACGGGATCTCAAGTGGCGGTTACTTACAACTCGATCTGCCTGTAAACTTTACGATGGTTCTCCTTCGCCTGCGACTTCCTCCACCAGGTCGATCAACTTCCACACGCCTGTCGCCTCCCTGCGACCACCTCCTGCTGCCGATCCCTTTTCCTTACCTTTGCCAAATGCCGTTAGTAGTCTACTTGCTACTGTAATTACTCCACGCTGCTGGCGATCAACCCGTTCAATAGTCGACCACTGCTCTTCCTTCTCTTCTGTGCGCCTAGTTTGCATGTCAGCTCGAGTGTCACACTTCCACTTAGCAGTTGCCAGCTCATGAACCCTTCAACAACTCCACGATCTTGCTGGCGGATGGCTTTTCTGCAATTAGCCCGTACAACACGCGATTTTCTTTGCATAGCTGACGGTTGTACGTACGACCCGTACAGATGTATGGTCTCCTATTTTAAAAATTTTAAATTTAATCAAGCCCACAACTTGTAGATCGTTAAAATTTCTTGCAGATCTGTAACTCTCTGGAAATCTCAATCTCGTGCAAATTGGTTTCCTCAGAGTCTCGGCTTTGATACCCTGTTGATTTTACCTGAACCTAGCACTCAACAATTAACTCGAAATAAAATCGCTTTATTTATTAACTGCACAACTAAGTTATCAACTAAAAATTCAGCGGAAGCATTAAAATAAAAACCAATTACACATTGCACAAGATAATCGGGTAAACACCCCTGGAAAACTCTTGCGGGAAAACCAAATCTTCCTTTATCAATCTCGGGCTCCCTTCCTGGGATAATTGCCCTTTAGAGGATTACAATGCAACGATAGCCAAGCCCACTTGGTTGCTATCTCCCTTGTTGCCCCTTTGTACCTTTCCTCAGCCCTTCCCACTCACACTTGGATGAACTCTATTCACTCGCTCAGATGAGATCTCCTCACTCTCTACTCAGTGTGTCTCATCCTCTCACTTAGGTTGTCTTTTATTACATTGAGATTTGACCAATTCATTCACTAACCCTAGATCTCCAAAGTGATCAAAGGTTGAGATCTAATCTCATGTTCATTTTAAATCTAACGGCTAGGACTTAATCAACTCACTTAAGTTATTAATGCCATCAAACTTAATTAATAAAAAAGTGCATTCACTTTAATAATTATACATAAAGTGAACTCGTAAGGTTTTCTGAGAGGTTACAAGGACGACTTCCACATGCTAGACATCGAGCCTATGTGGAAGTACCTGTTTGATGCTATTACATCAACGACTTGCAAATATGACCTAGACTTGTGAGTTAAACATGCATTTGATTGACTAGGGAGTTTGATTCACACATTTCACAAGTGAGACTTGATCATTTGTTTATATAAGATAAAGAATAGAAAAAATCACCCAAAACTCTTTTGTTTGACCTTCTTTCAAGAAATTGGGTCGTTTCAACACTTGTAGGTCTAACTTGACCTTGCAAATGACTTAGACTCACAAGTTAAAGATGTGTTATATTGTCTTAGGGAGTTTGACTCGCATGTTTCGCAAGTGTGACACAATCATTCGTCTATACTGTAGAATACATAAAAAGATAAAAAGACATTCACTTTGCTTTTTTTTTCTAGACTTGATAAGAATTCATGCCAAAAAACCAACAAATCTATCAATTGTTCATAATAAATGGAGTTTCATAGTATGTAGTATATGGACAATGTAAACTTTTATATTATTCTAGTTTAGTTTAAATTTAGTGTTTTTAACTTTTTTTCGTTATTTTTTAACTTTTCGAGTCAACTATCGATTCTTTTCCAAGTTTGATACCACTCTTACTATTTGGCCTTGTTGAGTCATACTTTGAGTTGAATCTAGTAACTTTATGTTAGCCATCCTCTTTTGTATCTCTATCATTCGAATGTTGATTTTTAACCTTTGTTTGAATAAACTTTACTTATTGTAGTTTGTTCCATGTGTCCTAGTTATCATTGTTCCTTAATACTTACTTAGTGTTGGCCTTAACTTCAATGTTGATAAGGAGGTTTGCTAATTTGTTCAAGTTACACGATATGTGGATGCACATCAAAATCACCATAAGCAGCATTAGGGGCAAGGGCAACAATATACATCTTTATTTTTTTTCTAAGGAAAAGCTTGTAGGAACACCTTTGGCATTTCTTTGCATTTCGTGAGTGGCACCCAGTGTAAACTCGTCACTTGACTTGGTAGGGACATTGAGTGAGGCATGCAACAAAGCCAATCAGCTTGGGGTATCGACCTCGAGACCTTTTGCATGAAGCTTAAAGCACTCAATCACTCGAGCTAGCCCATTGTGTTAACAATATACATCTTTATATATATCTATATATATATGCAATGGAAAAATTCAAAATTTTGGGCAAAGTTGAATGAAAACCTACATTTTAAACATTTTTAGATTGTATGATACTCCCTTACTAAAAAGACTTGATAAAATGTTAATATATAGTATGCTACTTTTTTAAAGATTACACAATAAGTGGATGTGTCAAAATCATATGTTGCAAAGACCGACAACAAGCACAGGTGGATGATAGGGGCTTATCCAGGCCAGGCTATATAAACATATTACTTACACAGATCTCTGATATGCCAAGATCAGACTAATTTGCGAGGCATAGAGCATACGTCTGTTTCAGTATTATAGACTCGATAGACTTACTTACTTGAGAGCTTTTCTGATGCACCAGGATCATTTGCTGTTCAAGGTGCAAAGCATACTTGAGAGCTTTTTTGATGCACCGAGATCATTTGCAGTTCAAGGTGCAGAGCCTACTTCAGACTTTCTCACAGACTCTCTACAAGACTCACTCTCTCCAAACTCGAATGACGAAATGAGAGGTCTCAGGCTTTATTTGTAATCTTGGCTCCCGGTAGCCGGTTACAAGAAACCTACAACTAACAATAAAAAGTAGATTCCTATGTCCTTATGAAATGATGGGGCAGTTGTCGGACTAACCACTGTTATCTCGTCCCGTGAGGTCCTTTCGGACATAAGGGGACCCATCCTTTTTAAGACAGACCTGACAACATCTTTTAGTACTAAGTGGAGATTTTTGACATGAATCCATGAAAACATGACTTGCACCACCATCGACCAGTTAGACTTTACAAAATATGTGTACAAGGCCCATCATGCTTCCATACGATTCATTATGTTATGCCATGTTGGAGAATCACCATCGAAAGGGTCATCATCATCTGATGGAGATGTATAGTATCAATCATCATAAGGTGGAGATACATGGTCTTCAGCCATTGGAGTTAACAAATCTAAGCATTTATAAAAAGGAGATCCCATCATGTGTATTGGCATCTTGTCCTCAGGTGCGGTCACATACCAGTAAAAGACACTTTGGATTTTATATGATGGTTCTTCTGGTGGCTTGTGTTCCACTATCAATGTACTGCCATGATATGAAATCCTGAATACAAACCAACAATTGGTTTTGGTGGCTTCTTCAACTTCGTATCTTAACGATGTGATAAAATCTGGACCACTAACTTACTAAAATTAGTACTTCTAGGACAATACTGATACATCAAAAGTTTAAAATATCTCGACCAACAAGGACTCTGATTGCTTATAGTATCACAATCAAATATGATCCACACACACTCTTCATGTTTTACATACGACATTATAGCATGATAATCATTGTACCATAACCAAGTTTTTTCTATGACTATATATCTCTGTCCCGCTAATTGACCACTACGAAGAGCTCCACTATACATTTTTGGACTATGTTCAAAATATGACACATTAGACACTCTATTATTAAATTTATTGACCGATTTATGCAAAATTGTATCTATAAACTGACTTGACTTGATCTGACTTACTATACAATCAAAACAACAACAATATTTACAATGTTCACACAAAAGGATCCATTTGAATCCTTTTGGAGCAGGTTTTGCAGGCCCACTTGAAGATGATGCTTTATGAAACATTTTGATTTCAGGCATTCTGATTGATTGTTGCAATAGATCTTTTCCTTCCCTTGTCAATAGATCTACAACACTATTCTCTTTTCCTGGTTTGTATACGATATCAAAGTCATATCCATCTAACCACAAACTCCATCTGAGTACTCTTTTATTACCATGTTCTAGCAGTCTATGGTTTTTAAGCATTCCTTTCATATGCTTCAAATCTGTTCTTACTGTGAAATGTACATTCTTCAAAAACAATCTAAATCGTTTGATTCCATTTTTAACCGCAAGAATTTCTTTTTGTGATGATGGATACCTTTCTTCAGCATCTTTGAAGCATCTTGAGGTATACATACAAACCTCTTCTCTTTGAGCATGCTTTTTTAGCAATACACATGCCCATACATCATCTGAGGCATTGGTTTCTAATATGAAAGGTAAGGCTTGTGATGGAAGATGCAACTTTGGTAGGTTCTAGACTTTCTGTTTGATTATTTGAATCACTGCAATCATTCTAGAATTCCAAGCAATTTTACCTCTCAATTTTCTTTGTAAAATTTTGGCATCCTTGGTTTGTTGTTCATAAAAATGTCTGATATAATTTAGACATCCAAGGAATTTTTGGATTTGGCTCTTCTCCAAAATTTCATTCAGGAAGTTTTGTAAAGCTTTCAACACATGCTCTTGTAGCTCAACTTTTCCTTCAGCTAGAATTAACCCAAGGTATTCAATTCTAGTTTTGGAAAACTCTTATCTTTGTTTTTGACCAAGCAATTCCACGCTTATACCGAGCTTCATATACTTTATGCAAATGGATTTTGTGCTGTTTGAGATCCAGAGAACAAGCCAACAAGTCATCAATATAAATAATCACAAAATCTAGATCTCTAAAACCATCCCCCATTCGTTTTTGAAATTTTGAGGGAGCATATTTCAGGCCAAATGGCATAACATGCCATTGATACTCCCATGTGGGACCACGAAAACAGTTTTATACCGATCTGCAGGATATATACGCCAGAATCCACTCTTAAAATCAAACTTGCTAAAGATGTAATTATTTTCTATCTTAGCAAAAAACATTTCTTTTGATGGGAGAGGATATCTGATAGGCATCAATGCTTCATTAAGCTCTGTAGTTGATGACCATATCTTTCCTCTTTTCTGTTCAGAATGTTTGTTTACATAAAAGGCTGGACAAGACCATGGATTCCTGCTAGGTTCAATCAATTTTCTTTTTAACAACCCTGCTATCTCTGATTTTCCATACTCTGTTTCAGATGGAGACATTAGATTAGCAGAGGCCTTTTGAGGTTTACCAGAATAATTTTCTCTATAAGGGAGATCCACAAAATATTGTTCTCTGGTCCAGAAAGCATCTGGATAGTCAGAGTTACAATCCTTTTCTATCTTTTCCTTGATATCAGAGATTTCTTCTAATCCATGTAATTCAACATTTCAGATTATCTTTTTAACTCTCAAAAGTTTTTCTAGAGAATGTTCAACTTCATCTGGGACATTTGTAGGTACTTTATTTTCAAAGGTTTTCTTATGAGGTAAGCAATCCTTCTTCCCATTTACATGCAAATGTATTTCATCAGAAGTAACAGTGAAAGGAAGATATCTATTTACAAAATCTTGTCGCAAAAGTATATCAACACCAGTATCATAACAATACAAATTTACAGTCACCTTTTGCTCATTCAGTAACAAAGGGAAATCAGGAGCAAATCCTGAAATGGGAACCAAAGTGACATTGACTGCTCTAAATGATATATGAATCTTTTGCCAGTAATATTCAGGTATAGCTGCAAACCTGGCACAAGAGCTCATTGCACCTATATCTATCTGGACATCAAGATGGTAAAGATTGTAATTAGGAACCTTGATTCCTATTGCAGTGACTAATCTGTCATCTAAGCCATTAAATTGGGAAAATAACATGGACATTGTTTGTTCAAGAATTTCTTCTTTTGTTTCATGAAAAATAACCAGACAATTGGTCTTCCAGTTCTTTACTCATCATGGCTTTCAATCTTGTTAATTCATCTTCATCTTGATTTAGAGATACAAGTATTTCCCTTATTAGAGTTCTAGATTTTCTGTGAATCCCCAAGTTAATCTAAGTGCTAGATCACTCCAAGTAACTCTATTCTTAAATATAGATTTCTGGGTCTTGGCCCGAGCATTCTATTTTTGGAAAATCACAAGGATTTCTCTCCGAGACCTGCAATTAAGATTGGACAAAGGAGTAGGATCTAAATTATCTCTATAAATGTTGGGAAAGTCCTCAGAGTTACTCGGATCATATGTGATTTTTCTGTCCTTGGTGCCATATTTTGCATTGCATCATTTTTCCCATGTAGTTTGGAAAAGTTTTCCTCCTGCACTTTTTTCTGAGCTATGGGGGTTGTCATGAGTAACACCAGATGTTCCTTCTTGGTCTTTACTAACCATGTATATTTTTATCTGGGCTTGTAAAGCATCATATTGTGCTTGGATAAACACAATTTTTTTTGCAGCTAGTGCAGAGGCTGATTTTATTCTCCTCAATTTCTCTTGAGATTGACACGAAATTTTCAATTGCAAACATCGATGTTTGTCTCTTCTTTGTGAAGAGGATTTGGTAAAACGGACTATTTGCTTTTCCATTTTTGCAAGAGTACCAGGGGAGTTAACTAAAGAAGTTTTTCCTTGGAGGCTATTCTGGAGGCCATAAAGAGCTTCCAAAATTAGGTCAGTTTTGGCCTTCAGTTCTTGCATGTCCTGATATGTCTTTTGAGTGCTTTCATCTTGTTCATCAAACTCAACATGCATTCCAGACACACGTTGTTTTATTTGCAAAATATCTTGAGCCATGTCATCTATATTCTAAGCCAAATAGATTGATTGGTAGTTAGAATAATTTTGCAGATGAATTAAATCAGGAGGCCTATCATTTGTAGCTTTTCTATAATGGACAAAGTCGAGATCTACAACTACAGTCCCGTCTTTATATTTAGGAGCATAGTTACCATGACCTAAAGATCTTTCAGGTAACTGGGTTCTTTTTGATGATTCAGTTTTCTCTCTAGGCAAGGGGGACCAAAGTAGATTTATGGATCTGGGACTGATTATCTGCATGCAATGATTGCAGTTTATGTGTTGTCCATTATGTTCTTTGATTGAGGTAGTAGAAGAAAATTGTTCAAAGGTAGGATTTGAAACAATACTTGGATTTGTAGTAGAGGCTAGACAATATTTACAAGAAGTCTTTTTAGACTTATGCAGGGCCGGATGTTCTTGAAGTTTTGATCTACCAGAGGTACTAGCATATTTATGGGATGTTCGATTTTTATCTTGATGTGGTGAGCTAATAATACTCATGGAGCTCTAGTGTCTAAGAATTGGGCCTTTGGAAGAGTTACAAATGGTCAGTTGTTGTGGTTGAGGAGGCGATTCTGACTTAGAGGCTGATATGTAGCATTCCTTTCTGTAGGCAGAGTGCGTTGTTTCCATTCTTTAGTTAAAGTACGTTGTGAAAAGCACATGACAATGGGTATTACATTTCCAGGGCCAACCACCATGCCTTCAGTTGTAGCGTGTTTAAGGAGATTCGAGTTAAGATCAGGGAGAGTGGTGCTGACAAAACGAAGACAGGTTGTTGCATGCAACTGTGCAATATCTCAGATCTACATGATATATCGAAACCAGAGAAAGAAATATATGCTCGATACCTTTGTGCTTAAGCGAGCATAATGTCTACAACATATTGGGAGGCAATGCAAAAACCTCCCTTGATTCAATTCGATACTTACATTCGAGTAACAGATTAGTACACTGATGATTTATTGTAAATTTTTCCAAACAAAAATAACAATACTTTAGTGATCCAAATTATCTTAATTGCAATTCCTTGATGGTGATTTTTTTTTTTTGAATACCACTACTAGATTTCGAGATTGTCATCATAGGAGCAATCGATAACATTGAAGATTGCTATGGACATTCTCAAAAAGGAATAGGTAAAACAAATCTGTCTTGATTGAATTGGAGATTTATACCATGATTTGTGATTCTCTCCTCTTGACAATCGTCAATCCTTGTGAGAATACATAATCCAAATCACTCATTTTCTTCCGATACTTATGCTTGAGAAGGTCATAGAAGGTAAATGTGTGGTCATCCATTTGGATGCATACCCGTTTCAAGAACAAACATTAAATGGTAACTTCTTGTGAGCATAAGAAAATATATTCTCCGAAGTTTTAAAGAGAGATATTTTCAATGCTATTCCTATGCTTGATAATTCAATGTACTCTCGAAGATTGATGATTCTAATGAGGTCGATAACTATAAGGTAGTACACTACCACTTTGATATATCGAAAATGCATAGAGAAGGTGAATTCAAATGCCAAACTACTTTAGAGATTTTGGAATTGCTTCCTTACAATGTTGTTAAAGAATTGTTTGGGACATTTGTCTATTGCAAAGTAGGTCAAGGTATGTTTGTTTTATTACTTGAAGTTGTAACCTCACCTCATTCGCAAAAACCTAAAAGCAAATAAAGTTGAGAAGGGATTTGAACAATTCCATGTTGTCTAGGAGTGATGGGAAAGTACATGGTTGCCTACACTCAAAGTTTGCAAATGTATTATACTTCTCCGTGATTTTGCAGTCATTGTTGATTTGGGCTATGTCATCGATTCAAGGAGTTTGAACTGTGATGTCCTTATCCTTAGCTTGCCTGAGTATTTTGGTGACATGAACCTTATCTTTGAGCGTTTTTGCTCCAATTGCTTTCTTCTTGACACATTTGTGTTCATTGTCATTTCTCTATAAAACAAATCCATGGTTATTGGTAGTCCTAGCTTGTCATGTGAATGTTGTTGATTCGAATTC
>ML893508.1:0-12793 GCA_009831015.1 Picea engelmannii | reverse complement strand
CAAATATCATTTGATTCGACATCATGTTGAGGCCAAAACCATTCATCTCAATCATTGTTCCACTTCAGAGCAAATTGCGGACATCTTTACTAAAGCTTTGGGTCGAGAGAAATTTGAAAAATTTTGAATGATGCTTGGGATGACAAATGTCCCTTCGGATTAAGGGGGGAATGTTAACTAATCCGATGATTATTTCGTTCAACTCCCTAACTATCCGTGTAACTGTAACAGTCTGCAACTGTCCTGCAACTGTCTATAACTGTTCGCCTATACTATATGTATTCACTTTTCATTAATAAAAAGATATCTCTGTGCTTGGTGTTAACTGTGGAATTTTTTTATCTGGCCTGTGTACAACAATAACCCTCCTTCTACCTACCCATGTAAGTAGGAAATTGCATAAGATCTAGGTTCTACATCTAGATTTTGCCATTCTCTTCTCAAAATGATTAGATGAATTGGACATTGTTTACTATAGAGATTTGAACTTTAATTATCTAGTTTTTTTTTTATTAAACCAGAACCAAACTTATTATATATTAATAGGGGTTGTGTCAAAGAAAACAATGAGGAAAAGGATTACAAAATGAGGCCTCCATATTATCAAAATTTCTAGAACTAGAACAATAGGCAAAACAAGTCTGCTAGGGTTGCTACTATACTAATCAAAGTGGATTACATCTTTATAGAGATTTCCTAAACACCAAATAACTTTGTAAAACATCCATTAGTTTGAAGAGATAGAGTTTTGAATTTCTTGAGCTCTAGGACATCTAGGTACAACATGAACCTCCCTAACCCCATTCACCACCAATTCACCCTTTGTCAACCTAGCTCCTTCCTCGGCCCTTTGGTCAATGAGGGAGCTCAAACTCCGTTTGACATGAAATATTTTGAACTCGTCAAAACTTACACTCAGATTGATAATACAATTTATTATCCCATTGAATAGATTTCTCCCAAATTGAGCTCTTTTGGTGACCACTCGAACCACCATCATTGAGTCGCCAAAAACTATTAGCTTGGTGATATTCCACTCCTTGGAAACACTCAGTCCATGTAAAGGAGCACATGCCTCAACGATATTGTTAGGATGTGACTCCTAGTCCCCATGAATAGTGAGTGACAATATTCCTTCCGGGATTAAAAATAATCCCTCTCGCACTGTGCACCCCAGAGTTTCTTTGGAGTTTCACGATGCACAAATTTTTTAGTATTTACTAAACAAGCTATCATAAAATTCCCATATGTATCCCAAGTTCCATTGTTTTGATATTTCAATAAATTGGAGAATTAATAATTAAAGATAAGCCCTCCTTAAAGAAAATATATTTACATATATTTTAATCGTCTATGTAAATTTAAAATATCATCACACTTTGTTTCCAAAAGAGGTTGAGAAGGTGTATATCAAAGGACACAGTTTTAGAAATTTAGGATACAAGGGTTGTGAAGATGTGTAGTGTGTAACAATGGAGGAAGTTTTAGAAATTTAGGATACAAAGGTTGTAAAGGTGTGTATCAAAGGAGGTAATTTTAGAAATTTAGGATACAAGGATTGTCATTATACACACTTTCAAAGATACACATAGACACAATAGAGGAAAATATACATTGGAAATGATAAATTTGCAAATTAATATCAAGGTGCTAATCTTTAAAGCTTTAAAGACAAAGATGAGTGATGGTTAATTCATAATTGATAATTTCATGATTGTACAAACATAGCCTAAGCCAAATGCAAATGGATCTCTGGTTCTTCCATCCAGCATTAGCAGGATGGAAATCCCCTAGATGGAACATCAACAAAAACAATTCTTACTTGATTTAGACACTGATCATTGGATAAATAATTATTCTTCTGCCCATTTAAAGTCCGGACTAAAGAATGGCATGCTAATATTTTCGTTTCTATTGAATCTGCTATTTCTAGTTCCATCTCCTCTCAGCCACTGCATCGAGATGCAGGTATCGTAGATGGTGCGGTGCGAGCGATAGTAATTTGCAGCACTGACATGGACTAGGGAAGCCACAGATACAGTAAATATTGCCGGAGATGACGAAGGAAAAATAATTAATCACAAATGTAACGACTATTGCACAGGGCTCGATTGTTCCCCAACGGCATTGACTGCGGAGTAAATACCCTGAGGTAACTAAGACGGCGCTGCATAACAATTATTAAATTTGTGTGTGAGATTAAATTTGGAGTCGTTTTTAGAAGGAAGGATATATAATTGCGTTGTGATTAAATTTGAAGGATTTTTTTTTAATTAAATAAAATAAGAAATAAGGATATATAATAGGGATTGTTTAATTGTTTTATGTTTTATTTTATTTTATTTAATTGGGTACTATATAAATTTGCATTAAATCACAATTTTCTGTTATTTAAATTGCATTGACATTTTTGAAAGTAAAAATGGATTCAGCTTGCTAAAATTAAACAGAAAATGACCAAAACATAGAACAATTAGACTACAACAATCATTCAACTCTTCAATATTAAGGTTGAAAAGTTACAAAAATAATTGTATTTTAATTAAGAACTTTAAATTAAGTAAACCTTTCATTAAAATATGAAAAATAAAATATTATTCTTTCAAATCTTTACAATCTTAAGAAATTAAACAATGATTACATAAAAGGTTGTAAAATTTCAATAAAGTATGCTATTTGTTTATTTTTAAATGTATACTAGAATTTAATTGATCTCTAATAAGAAGTAAAAGCTTTAATGATTATTGGTCTTCTTCAACAAATTTGCATTCTACTTTTATGGTTGCATTGGATAAGATAAAAAAATTGAACATAAAAGTTGATAAACACTTTGAAGCCTTAGAGTTGTTTTATTAGTCCCTTCTAAAGGCAAGTAGGGACTATAACATTCCATTGAGCGTTGACACATAACAAACTGAGAATTTTATTTTTTATATAATAAAATAAAACATATTCTTTATAATCTGTTTGGAAGATGGAATTGAAGTCTTATTGAGGGCTTTGTTCTTCCCGGTGTTTGAATTTTCTCTCTTGCTAATGTTTATGTTTTATCCTACTAATGTTCTCCCTTCGCCTTCTTGGATTAATTCCAAAGATACAACGATATTTTTCTATCTGTCTATGTTTTATTTTTAGCTTCTTAAATTAACGTCCTGACAGACAATGAACATGGTTGTGACAACCTTCCCACTGCCATAAGCTGAAAAGTCCTCACAGACAATGAACATGGCTGTGACAACCTTCCCACCTCAATCTATGGACCGCCTCACTACCTTCTTGGTATCTATTCACTTCTCCATACCCAGAGTACACAAAGAGATTCACTGCCCCATACCCAGAGTATATAGAGAGAGATGGATATGAATGCTAAGCTTTGCAAAGTACTTAAAAAACTCCACAATATCTCCAAAGGCCATGTAATTATTATTGTCAGCTCACTGACCAACTCGCGAGAAATCTCCCCAAGCCCACCCAAGGCTAGCGAACACTATGATTTTCACTGCAAGTTTAATTATAAATGCCTTAAGAAACAAATATAGTGTAACTGGAGGGATCTTTTTGAGCAGGTATGCACCCTGTCATTTGTTGTGATTTTAAACTAAGGCTTACACCATGTACTATGGAGTAAATGAAAGTCCTAATTTTAAATACAAAATAATAATGAGTGGGAAATAATTTTTATTTATTCACTTACAAGTGACGTGACTGTAATAGATATGTATAATGGCCTGATACAAGAGGCCATACCTAAAATTTCTATGTTATTGCTCATCACAATTGCTGAGGTCAGGACTAGTTTCAGGGTAGCAATTGTTGAGATAAAATGTTCTATGCCCTTTCCTTTTCATGGCGATTTTTGAGTAAAACCCAATCCAAATAATTTGACCTAATTCAATGATACTGATCCTTCATAATGGTCGCTCATCGACTTACTGACTGAATCCAATGAATCTTTCCTCCTAAATGCATATTCTCACCATTCAATGACCTTCCCAATGAACGAATTGGAAGCTCTATTAGGAAGGACATATGGGCAAGGACCCACCAGTTCGATCCAAAAGCACAGTGCGACAATGATGACTCCTTACTGAATTTCACCTGAAATGCTCGCTTCCCGTCCCTCTACAATTTGTATTCTGATTCATACAAACATATAGTTTGTCTCTCTCTTTCGGTGTTAGGAGGCACAGTCTTTCATGCATGTCCTTAGTTCGTCTATTCACACCCAGAGTCCCTTGCTTCCAAATTCAACTAGTAGAGATGGCTCGCTCGGCTCTCGCTCCCTATTCCATTCATGAACAAACGTTCGATCCAACTCTTTTTTACTGTGTCTGCCTTAGCAGCTAAGGAATGATTCATCCATGGTAGATAACGCTGCATAGGGAGTTATTGTATTGAAACACGCTCCCTCATCTTTGTTTGAGATTCATAACTGGCCACCAGGATGAAATGATCGTTCGTTATGGCCCCTGCTGCATTTCAGGGCATGATCGAGCCTACAAAATCAATGTAGGCAGGATGGAGTCTGGCCCTGACAACCTTATCTAGGACAGAGAGAAAACTAGTGGTGGCCATTGAAGGCAAATGGATGAATGTTAAATCATTCTTAAAAATTTCTTACAACATACCAAATTGATTTATGCAATGTCCTGTAGAGTTTTTATATCCTTAAACAAGCATGGCGAGGCAAAAATCAATTAAAATCGCTATGTAAAGATGACATCCCTTGGGGTTTTAAAACAAGCACCTGTAGTTTACCCTGTCGAGGAGTTGGAGAGAATGGCATGCAAGTGAATATCCTCCCTCCTAGTTGTGCGACCCATTTCAAAAATCATTTGATCTCCTCGTCAAGTATCGATCTTCATTACTTATTGAATTACAACTACTCAGATTCCCCCCGTCGTTAGTTCCTTGTACTCGTAGTTTTGATTTTAGTGTTGCACTCCTAAACTTGATTTCTTGAGGGGATTTTGGGGTTTTAGATTAAAAATGAAAATCTAAAACTTGTTTCCTGTAGAGTTGCAACGAGTTAATAGACTCCTGGAGTGAGTTGATGGTGTTGCAGGTAGGGTTGTTCACTACAACGTAGTCGCCATGCAACCAATTATGCTCCCATCCGACCAACTGGCTATTAATTTATTCAGTTGCATGTGTATGTTAT
Organism: Picea engelmannii; assembly: GCA_009831015.1. Taxonomy (NCBI): domain Eukaryota; kingdom Viridiplantae; phylum Streptophyta; class Pinopsida; order Pinales; family Pinaceae; genus Picea; species Picea engelmannii. The sequence continues at coordinate 7,632 of ML893508.1, read as the reverse complement.
GTTGCATGCAGCTGTGACGTGTTTGGCTGGGAGCCATTTCTTTGTTTCTGTCATTTTGTTTTATTGTAAAGATTGAATTTTTATTTTATTTTAAATATTGAATTATCTTAATTTATGTAGATTTAGGTTCTTAGGTGTAGGCCATGTTTCCAGCGGGACAGAACTAGGGAGTTTTTACTGGTGGTCTCTTGACCTCTACAACTTGAACTAGCATCATAATTTTGTCAAGCATATCTAATCCAATTTGATCTCAGTAAAGCCTAGATCCGATACAAGCAAAAACAAGGACAATGTAATGCAGAACTGCACCATTAGTGATCTGGAAACATTTGTCCCCTAGCATCTCCAATAGCCATTCCACGAAGATTACATATGAAGAGGAGTTTCAGATTCAAATGTGTTGAAATTGCGAACACGTCGTTTTGTTCCCATGACCTATCTAAGCCTAATACGTCCCTAAGCCTTAGAAGGAGGGCATTATCATTGTAGTGAAGGCATATGATATTTTCCTTATATTTAGCTACTTGTCATGTATGCTAATCTTTTAACTTCTTCCCCTTGCACTCAGAAGGCACTTATGAGAACAAAACCCTCTATGGCGAGTGTAGGGGACATCTGATCAATGTGTTATTCCTTAGCATCCTTGGCGAGCAACCAAAAATTGTTAGTTCTGCTTTTACTGAAGAAGAGGACGACATGGAGGCTGACATTAAAGAGTGGGATTGCTAATGTTAGATCAAAAATTTTAACTTATAAGAGATTGATAACGTCAAATGGTGGTGCTCACGAATATTTTATTGAGGGTAGATGAATAAATGAGTGTTCATATGAGATAATGCTATGTCTATCAGAGATTATATGTGTATCCATGAATGCAATTTTAATGGCAACGAACGATATAAATAGATAGAGATTGTGTATACTGGGTCAAATGACAGCTTCTACGTAATGCACTCGGCTACGTAAATAATACAAATTCCATATTGATATATGAATACTTTTTCAAAGTATTGACTGGGCATCATCCAATACAATGCTTGCAGATGAAGTTTGTAATATTAAAATATAGTATTCTTGTAAAGTGGTTGCGTGCTTAAAAATGGTTCCCAATTGCTTCGTCAACTCTTAAACATGTAAATACTTTATTAACAATGAATTATTAATCTATATTAGTTGGGTACAATTGTGGACCCAAGCATCTTCCTTTGTGTGTTGACTATATTAATCTAAAATACTTGATTGGTATATTGTGTTAGTCATTTGGTGTTAACGAAGGTTTCCCTATGATGCTAATACCCTTCATGTTTCATATGACACTAAATTATAAAAACACATATCCTTTTTATATTTTCAATTTCAAATATGTACGACATGGACTAAGTTGCTGAGGAACACTTGTTAATTCAAGGATTTATATTCATGCTTCTACACAAATAACATCACTCAAAATTTGACACAGTGCATCTCCATAATTTCATAGGGAGCTTCTCCAGTTCTAAAAGAGAATGTGTGTATATTCTATGCCGATTGGTGGAAAAAAGAGTAAGAATCAATTTAGTTGTGAGAATATACTCTATATATTCTCATCGTATGACATTTGTATGTGATTTTTATAAGGTAAAATGAAAATTTGATTTTGTTTTTACCACCCAATCAAACATAAATACACTTATTGTTGTTCGACACTAAGAAATTTGTTCAGATTTACCTATATCTTATGGGTGTATGGTAGCATAACTTTTGCATACAAGCTCCAATCGGTGCATGGTCTGAACTGTTGGAAAGGTATCAAAGTCTAGAACACCATCAAAGGGGTGTGCATAGGTTTCAAACATCAAAAGCCCAAAAAACTCCATTTGATGCCTAAAAATGGCTCTGGAGGGTTTCAGACCCCAATTTTCTAAACTGAGACCTGCCACTAAAATGACCCTATAAGATTATTCCTCCAATTTTTTCCACTATGAAAGCATTGATATAGATAAAAAATAATATAATGATCCAATCCTGATCACCAATACTCCAAATTAAGTCAAGTTTATTAGGGGTTGGTAATTTTATTGCGTAGTCATATCATTAAATGAAGATAAAAGGAATTTTCAGGAACAAAGACATGCGTCAAGTCATTATACAAGCTCAACATAATAGAGGATTTTAGGAAAAATTTATTGCTATGAGTTATTCAAATCATGAAGAAGCCCAAAAGAAAACTCAATAATGAATAGATCAAGAGTTGCTTTGCCCCAACTTTTCCCATTATGCCTATGTATGTTTTCTAGTCAACATGCATGTAGAGAAAGTAAGAGGTAAACCACGGTTGGTTATAAATTATAAACCTACATCATTGTTCCATTACCATATCCCATTCCAAAAAATGATATGATGAGTCAAAGGTTGTAGTTGCAAAGATCTTCTAAAAGTTTGATTAGAAGTCAGGCGATTATAAAATTAAGGTCAGGTTGTAGTTGCAAAGATCTTCTAAAAGTTTGATTAGAAGTCAGGCTATTATAAGATTAAGGTTATTGATGAAGATGTACATTAAACTACATTTACAATTCTTAGCAATTATTTTGAATCTTTGTTTATACCATTTGGTTAAAAATGCCCCTACTTGGTTTCTTTGAAAAATGGATTTTATTTTTTAAGGTTGTGCATATTTTGTGGGTACTTACATTGATGATATGGTAGTATTTTGGGCCTCAACCAAAGACCATATTGTGCATTTAACCCTTTATTTCAAGAAATGGTCGATAAGTATGGAATTGTCCTCAACAAGAAAACGTTTGAGATCTTCACACAAAAAATAAATTATCTTGGGTTGACCATGGATGAAGGTAAAATTCTTATGCAACATCTTATCATCTCAAAACTTTCAACCTTTCTAGATTATCTTATTGTTAAAATTCAAGTACAATGTTTCCTTGAATGCATTAACTATGATAGTAAGTATCTCACAAATTACTCTACCAAAACTACACCAACTAGGGAACATTTACATAATGGTGGATGGTCTAAATGTGCCATTATTGCAATTTAACAGTTAACATTTGAATTCAAATGTTTTCCTCCTCTGGAATGGTTTTCTAGAAAAGGTAAATCAATCCTACAAACTAATGTATCCAACGATTTTTGTTTTTCTTTACTAATCAAGAAATTAGATATAGATGAAGACTTGTACAACACCAAGTCTAGAGAATTTTCTGAATAAAAAAAAACACCATTGTATTAGTGAAAAATAAATTTTAGAAATTAAGTACAACATTGAAAAATTTCAGTGACCTTTATTGTCACAAGTTTTTATAGTGTGCACTAATAACAAGAATTTCTTGAGATTTCTCAAAACCAAGGCGACATATTTATAACTAATTTCACATGGCAAGTTATTGAGATGGAAAATTTAGCTCCATATGTTTGATTTCACTGTTGAATGGATTAAGTCTTCTGACAACAATCTAGTAGATGCTCTCACATAAGAAATGAATTTAACCAAAATGATTTGGTCTATTCCAAAGGTAAAAGAACCTAACCTCCAAGTTGAGATAATTATTCCAAAGGTAAAAGAACCTCCAAGTTGAGATGAATTATTCCAAAGGTAAAAGAACCTCCAAGTTAAGATGAATTCCAACATATTTGGAAAGGTTTGAAAACATATGTAGATAAAATCTTAGCACAAAATATGAAGATATGCCTAACTAGCATTAATGATAATTTCTTTTTCATTTCATACAGAGATGAAGACATTTTGAATACTTCTAAGTAGATTACAATCAACATGAATCATTGTAAATAGGGTAGAAATAATAGTAGCATAACATATAGACTTTTGAATTCCAATTGTATAAGCATCGTCATAATTAGATGATCTGCTAAATCCACTTTTGAGATTCTCAATACTCTCCTTGATATATATTTTCCAATCCAAAAATGCAAATCCATGTTGGGAAAAGAAATTAAGGTATCTGTGTTATCTGTGATACTTGGAATGAGCTTGAGCCCACTCTCAACCAAAATATTTCTATAGACACATGATAGTTTTCTTCAATCATGTCTTGCACTTCATGTATCACCAATAAGGGACAAATAAAACGTCACTTCCATATTGAGTGACTTTAATGATGCATTAGTGAACCCCATTCTCCAATACATAGATTCAATCATTGGATGCATGTGTGGAGAAAGACATTGTGTTTGTTTGATTGATGACATATAATTGGTAGTTGCTTGCAAATGTAGTTTTTCTCATGATTAGTAGACATTTTGTGATAATGAGAAGTCCAAATTTATTTTAGATAAAATAAAATTTGATTTCAAACATTACTGGATATCTAATGCTAAGAGATTCTCCAATAAAACTTGATTTTGTTTTTTAGTAAATAATTTTAAAATTAATTTGAAGTTCAAAATCCCAAAAACTCTATAAATATGTTGTAATTATTTGCATTATATAATGTATCTTGATATATTGCATAATTGAGAAACTTTAAAGGCCACTTAACACCATTAAATATAACAAAAATTAAACTCATTTTGAAAAATTGCAAAATTTTTACTTTTGTTTTGTTGTAGTTCGTTGAAATCATAATAAACACAAAAATATACAATTAAATAAATTAAGTTTATTTAATAATTACAAAGATTTTACTTTTATTGTAGTTTGTTGAAATCATGATAAACACAAAAATATACAACTAATYAAATTAAGTTTAATTAATAACAGTTTGATACTAAATTTGTTAGAATAAATATTATAACAAATTTTATTCACATTTTTTTGTARAAAGATAAAAATTTARCCACTAAGAAAACCAAATTAGAAAGTGTATGAATATAGTTTAKCAATTTGAGAAGAGAGTGAATTTCATTTTGATTGATATCTAAATTAATTAAGAAAAAAACTTAAAAAAGGAGAAAGAAATGAATGCAATTATCATAKGTTTTGCTCGCGGGCATCTTTTTCCAATACTAATGCCAATTCCAGCTGCATCRTCRTCCAACTATATGTCARTACYGTATGACCTACAAACTATAGAAAATATATTAGGAAAAAAGAATAATGTTTCATTAGGACTCCATGGCCCAATGGATAAGGCGCTGGTCTACGAAACCAGAGATTCTGGGTTCGATCCCCAGTGGAGTCGATTTTGTCAGGTTACATAGTTTCTTTGTTTCCGCCCCAACTAGCCGAGTGGACTTTCTCATTCTGTCGAAACAAAAAGCACTAAAATCTTTATCGCCACGTCATGAAGGATTTCTTTATATTAAGTGGACTTTCTCATTCTGTCGAAACATAAAGCACTAAAATCTTTATCGCCACGTCATGAAGGATTTCTTTATATTAAGGAAATTATATATATATTAACCATATCAAAGATTTCTTTATATTAAGGAAATTATATATATATTAACCATATCATGAAGGATTTCTTTAATAGTTTCTTTGTTTCCACCCACCCAGCCGAGTCGGCTTTCCTCATTCTGTGGAAACAAAAAGCACTAAAATCTTTATCGCCACGTCATGAAGGATTTCCGCCCAAGCTAGCTGAGTGGACTTTCTCATTCTGTCGAAACAAAAAGCACTAAAATCTTTATCGCCACGTCATGAAGGATTTCTTTATATTAAGGAAATTATATATATATTAACCATATCGCCCCGTTATGAAGGATTTTTTTAATATTTTCTTTGTTTCCAGCCAGCCGAGTCGGCTTTCCTCATTCTGTGGAAACAAAAAGCACTAAAATCTTTATCGCCACGTCATGAAGGATTTCTTTATAAAAGGTAAATTTAAAAGATGTTTTCATGAGTCTCTTTGCAAATGATAATTTTAATCAATTCTCACCGATATGGAAATTAATAATTTGTTGTATTTTTTAATATTCTTAATGTTCCATTGAGGATGGTTTTTTATTTCAATTCATTGAGGATGGTGTTTTATTTCAATTTAATGTTACAATAAAATGAACAATGTTAATATATATATATATATATATATATATATATATATATAAGTGGGAATAATATTTTTCTGCGGTTTTGAACGGAAATAATATTTCTCCACGGTTTTGAAAATACTTTTTTTTTTAAGGAGATATTTTATTTCTAAGATTATATATCTAGGGTTTTGAACACGAATAATACTTCTTTGTTTATTTATTTTTTAGGAGATATTTTATTTCTAAGATTATATATCTAGGGTTTTAAATGGTAATAATTTATGTAGTTTTTACCTTTTTTACCCACAATAATCTCTGTAGTTTCTCCGGACTTCTCTGCCGTCTTTAGAAATTATTTTTTGGCTTCTTCAAAGGGTTGAACATTTGGACATCTGAAATGAGGTGAGTCACTTTTTACTTTGATTCAATTTTAATTTTAGGTAAAGAGATTTAAATATATATTTTTTATTTTAAGTTTCAGAAGTAAAAATTGATTTGAGAGATAAAGTCAATCCATAATAATAATTGTTACATATTTTTTCTCTTCTTTTCAATATGAGCACTCCACCACCTATTCCAAAAAATCACCTTAACAAGGGGAGCCCCCCCAAAATCTCCTTAGAGATCCTTTACGATTATACAGAATCAGTAGAAAAAAAAAAGAGAAGAGAGAGATGCCAAAATCCAAATAGAGTTAGAAACATTAGAAAAAATGAGTGAAGAAAGAGACTTAAAACTCAAAATAAAGCTAGAGGCAATAATTGATAAAAAAATTAAAGATACCATTCAAACTCAAACAGAGAATAGATTCTTAGGGTCCAAGAGTGAATTGCAGACAATGAATGATATAATTCAAGAAATGGAAAAACATAAACAATCAACCCAATTGAAGAAAATCACAACTTGAGATATAGGATTAAAGAACTAGAAGAAAAACTAACCAACAATTTGACCCTCTGTAATATGGAAAACAAATTGGATATCAAACCCATCAAAGAGGAAATAAATAAGCTAATCGAATAACAAAATAGCCTTGAACCTCATAATTTTTGGTATAAAAGAACAACAAGAAGAGGTTACGCTAGCAATAGTAAAAGAAGAATTAAAAAATAAATCACAAATTGATACAACTTACCTCATAGAAGCAAAGAGGCTAGGAAAAATAATTGATCACAAAGATAGGCTGATCCNTGTCAAAGTAAGTTGTAATGACAATAAATATAGCATACTTAGTAAATCTTCGAGCTTAAAAGGGTCGAGAATATTTATAAATGAAGACCTCATTTCCGAAGACCAAGCTGAATTAAGGAAGGAAGTTCAAAAGGTAAAAGAAGCCAGGAAAGAAGGAAAATGAACAATAATTAGAAATCGAAAAGCTATTGTTAGGGATAGAGACCAAAAGGATAATAATAAATAGGAATTTGGGACACTTGAGATCCTTTTTTGGAATTGTCATGGCTTTCCATGGTGCAAAGGTCCTATGATAAGTTGGATCCTGAGTGCTATTGATATTATCTGTATAGCTGAAACTTGGGAGCATGGGGCTCTAAGGTCCCTAACATGAAAGGATTTGTCTTGTGGTCGACATGGAACAAAAAATCCCACCGTAGAGGGATAGGAGGCATAGCTTGTTATATTAGAAAAAACATTTCTCCTCACATTCAACTTCATAAGATTGACCCTCTTAATCAATACATTTGGATA
>WSFP011521520.1:0-12494 GCA_009831015.1 Picea engelmannii | reverse complement strand
AAGAAGACAAATAAAGAAGTTGTTACTCTAGCCGCAACAGCAACACCTCACTCAGCACTTGTAATAGCATTCTGTTACGGGAGACTAGGATATCCTATTCTAGTATAGAAATCGGATCCGACTAAGAATAGGATTCAGATGTGAAAATGTAATGTGATGATCAAATTGTATCGGGGGGATTCTCCTCTTTAAATAAGAGGAAATCATCATTAGAAAGGATCTTATGTTCTAGCTAAGAAAGGATTTTACGAAGAGGGATGTGTTTCACTTCAGATTGTAATGTAGACAGTTGACAGATGAATAAAAGATTGTTCTGAGCATTTTCCTCTAGTTCCTTTCGTTTCAGGGGAATCTTGTGAGAAGGGAGGGCCCACCTTCTTCACAAGATTCACCCGTTAGCTTTGTAGTGTGTTAGTGTTATTTCTGTTCATGCCTTGATTAAATTTTGTTTTGCTGAAACACTACTTTACTGAACTCTGTTTTGTTGAAACACTACTTTATTGAACTCTATCTTTTTGAAACTTTGTTTTACCGATTGTTACATTGTTTTCATGTGATTCATGCTTGGGTGACTGTTAATCATTCTAGTTAGAAATCCTACTCGGTGAATTTATGAAAGCTTGATAATCAGGGACAGGTGCTGAAGGTTCCTGCTCCGGGAATAGGGTCCTGTTCTCTGTTAGAGATAGTTAGCCTTCAGTGTATGCCAATTATTTTAACGAGTTCATGAAAGTGTGCTAATCAGAAACAGGTGTTAAAGATTCATGCTTCAGGAATAGGGTCTTGTTCTCTGTTAAGAGATAGTTAGCCTTCAGTGTGTGTCAATTATTTCATTTATGCAATGAGTTCATGAAGTATGATGATCGGAAACAGGTGCTAAAGATTCATGCTTTGGGAATAGGGTCATGTTCTCTGGTTACAGAATAGTTGGTCTTTCTTGTTGCAGCATCTTGTTGTTATTTTAATGTAATCTAGGATTCTTCAATTAATCATTTCTTTAAACTTTGAGCTCTGCAATAGGTAGGTTGTTTTCCTGTAATTCAAGTTAGAACTTCAGTTTGTTCAAGGCAAAGTGTGATTAATATGTTTTTACTACAACTCTAGGTTTCTTTTGAGATTGAGCATGTATAGTGCGTGATTACCTTTGAAATAACAGACTTCCCTGGGTTGACAATTTATGTAGCACTTGATTGTTTAGTTAAATAAGCAATTATAGTGACCAACAAATGGTAGAAAAGTTCTTTGTACTTGGAAAGACGTTTTGCTTTGGGCATCATCCGGGTTTGATAATGAGTCCGCCAAGGCTAGTGAATCGACCTTATGATTCTTATCCCTTGGAATGAAAGCAATGTTGAAAGAGATGAAAGATTCCATCAATTCATTAACTCTTTTGAAATACAGCTTAAGTATTTCCTTTTTATTTTGTACCTTTGGGTAACCTGATTGATGACCAACTCTGAATCTCGAGTCACAATGAGATGTTATATTTTCATTTCTTGTACAGGGATAATCCCCTGGATCAAAGCTTCATATTTTGCCTCATTATTTCTGCATGGAAACTCAATTCTTACATAATGGGGACACATCGTCTTATCTAGACTCGTAAGAAAAATTCCAACTCCATTCCCAGATTTAGAATAGGCTCCATCAAATGACATTCTCCAATAGCCTTCAAACAAACACTCTTGGCCTTCCAAGCCTTGAAATCACTCTAGGATTTCGTTGTGCTCCATTTCTAGGATAGCATAGTTTCCAATCCCGCCATCTATATAATATTCCATTAATTCATTGTCCTTCTTCTTGAAGGAGAAGGGTTTTCTAAGTTCACGGGGTAATTTAATCATTGCTCCCTCCTTTCCTAGTAGCATCATACAACTTTCATCGTTCATTATATATCCACTGATCATGGACATCCAATCTCTTCCCAACACAAAACCATATGTTGGAGGAAGGTCTACCACAGTAATATTGAAAACTATGATGATATGGGGGGTTGTTGTAATCCAAGCATAAAAATACTTGATTTCTCCATACGCTCGCACTTTTCTAGAATCGATAGCATATATGCTCTCACCGATTTCGTAATAATTAGTGAAACCCATGCCCAATGCCTCCATGACCGCAAGCAGCATTATATTATTTGTCGCGCTAGTGTCAAATAAAAATTTATGTAATGAAACATCATGATTTTCAATTGAAATGTAGAAGGGTGGAATTTTACCTCTCATCTTGGCAGTCGACGGGCTCTGGCTCTGTTTTGGACTGGTAACGACAACTTCAGTTCTTTCTGATGGATCATCCAACAACTTCAATTTATTTTGTCTCTGATGAGGAATATTTACCACTTCCATAAAAGGTAGAGTTATCCTCAATTTACTTAAGTCCTCCACGACATTATACATCATTTGAGTGGAGCTTGATGCCATGTGTTGCCTTTTGGTCCCATCTGTCACTTTCTCATTCGACACTTTTTCATTTATTTTTCTTTTCTTTTTCTTTTTCTTTTTCCTTGTCAGAGTCGCCTTTATTCTTTGGTCTATTTACAAACCCTCTTGTCTGGGCGACATTTTTTTGCGAGTTAGGATCATTGTCTCCCTCTCCAAATATATACATGGACACCTTGCATCCATCCATATGCATTGTCTCAGAGCTTTCATCAGGTAAGTAATAACTTTCTTTCTCTATCAATTGCTCGTCATAGACATCATCCATAACAGTTGTGTTTGGAGTGGGCTATCTGGGAACCCTTGGTCTATGTGGGTCATCAGTATTCTCGAACTTGACTCTATTTTCGGGGGGAGGATTCCTCCTTTTCTCAGGAATTGACATTCTTGGGTTTTTCATGTAATTATATCTCCTTCTCAGTATGGTTATCTCGTTCTGCATTTATTTGATGATTCTATTCATCTCTGCAATTTCAATTCTTTATGTTGTTTCCTGCACCGCTACAGGATCAACCTTTATGTCAGGTATGGTTCCTTTAAAGAATCCTTCTCCCACCATTTGATTCTGAGTTTCTCAAGGTTTGAATTCTTCATTCTTTCTTGAGATGTAAGCTCCTTTATTATCAATATTTAATCCTCCCATCTTCCTTTGTACCCTTCCTAGTATAATGTTGGGGTCGGCACCCATCTCAATCATAATTTCTTCCATCTTGGTGGCCTTATTCATTTCTTCCTCCAAAGTATCCATTTGGGGTGTTCTAATGGCATGTTTTACATTTGGGGGCATTACATTCTTATAACAACCGAGGATGATCGGGTCATTTGGTCTTTTATCTTCTGGAATTCTACTCAATGTCTTATTGAACCTAAGGTTAAAATCTTGTATCCTTTCGTTCTTCCTCAACCCAATCTGAGTGAAGTCTATGAGGAGGGTATGGTAGGCAATTGGAGGGGAAAAAATAGTTAGGAATAGAGCTTTGAGGTCGTTAAATGAGTGAATGGATATATTAGGCAAATTTTTATACCATTCATAAGCTCTTTTTGATAAGGTTTGCAGAAACAAACTCACCATGGCGTCGTCATATTCAACTCGTTGAAATTCACAAACGTCAAGAAATAAGTGCAGATGCCTCTTTGCATCGATTGTCCCATCTCCATAAAATTCCTTTAAGGTTCCCTTAGGGAGACTAGGGATATCATGTTGTTCACCTATAATATTAAGAGGGGAATCTCTTACCCTCCTTCTATTTCCAAACTCTAGGATTTCTTGGTTTCTTGCGACATCTCTTTCGCCTCCTTGTATCTCCTCATGATGCTCGTCTCGGTGTTGTTTGTCTCTCGCTTCCATGTATGAGGAGCCTTTAGGGCTATACTTTTCAATTCTAAGGACGAAGATTTGCTTACTTTTACTTCTGGTAATGGGTCCCTTATATTTGGTCAGCTTCAATCTTGACCTTGTTCTTGCGATGCTCTAGCTAGCCTTTGATTTCTTTGATCTTGTCGTTCTTCTCTCCTATGTCTTCGGAGGATTTCTCTTTCTTCTTCTTGGACTAATATCTTCCAGAACCTTTCTAACTCTTCTCGATTCTTGGTTGTTGTTATTACCAGATTATACAACTAGTGTAAAATGCTTCGTTGATTATTCAATCCAATTTCTAAATGGGATTGATTACCCTAGGGTAAAGTCATGTATTCTTTCACAACGCTGGGCTAGGTTCCAAATTTTCAGTTCATTCCCCAATATGGTCACCAAAAATGTTGACGCTTGAATCTATTAGGACTGAAATGGCAACCTCATGAGGATACAAATACCCCTGTGTTTTTATAGAGGTGGTACTCCTTTGTTCGATATTTTCATAATGTGGGACTTTTATAGAAGTTCGTCATGATAATAAAAGGAAAGTAAAAATATATAAGAAAAATGGAAAAAAAAATTATTTATTTTTTAAAGAAATTTCCTGAGAGTGGACTAGGAACCACACACGTGCATACATTTAAAGCAAACAAATAGAATTTCCTCGCATCTATCATAGTAGGGCTAAAGATTTATGATCACATAAAAAGTAAAAGAAAATGATCTGCATGCATAAGAGAACTTTTATAGAGTGATACATGGGCAGCTCAAATAAATATAATGATAGATCAACCTCAAATACTTTATATTCAGAAAAATGGGTTACAAAGTACAGTCGAGATTGTCCCCAAAACAACGCTCTTGGAATTTCTAAAAAATATATAGTTCAATACATATTCTCTGAAATTTAAATGTGTTTGTCATAATGATTGGGATTGGGGCTCCCGTGGACCATAAAGAAAATATATATAAGAATGAAGTTTATAGAAGGAATAAAATGGGCGGCGAAAGACAGCAAGTCCTGGTAAGAAGAAAAAGGAAATTATACGTCTTCGGTTAAACCTTTCTATTTAAAGAGGTGGAGTAACTGAATGAAGAACTTGATAAAGACATAAATATGTGATCAGTGTGAACTTACTATGATGGTATATCCTCCCTTGTTACTTTCTCTTTGATGTGATTTTATGGTCTTCATCGACGGTTACAGGAACCATCTCAACTGCCTTTTACCCTTCATCGGTAAGTTTGTCGACAACCTTTTTAAACCACTCCTTGATGTAGCTTCTCATTGGTGCCACGTCGACTTCATGCCGGATTTTTATATTGAAGAGATCTCCCTCCAAGTCCCTTAGATCAATGAGATAACCTACAATATTTTGATGTCTTCGGGGATGATCGTTAGGTTCTCCAGGAATTCATGTAAGAGGTCTAATCCATTTTCATGCTTCTATAATAATTCTCTACAATCTTCTCCCTTGAAGGTAATCTTTGGCTCGAGAAGTCTCAACATCTTACGAAATACCTAAGGCGAAAGAGATATAGGTGAATGGTCTCACAATTGAATGGTCTTCTGGCTTGGAATATATCTCTCGGCCCACCAAGTGACCAACTCCTTACCGTCAAAAAATTATGGGACACAGCCTGCGTGCACAATTCCATACGTCTAGATTACTTCCTTCTGGGTAGAAGGAGATGAGTAGTAGGAATATGCTCTGGACCACTGAAAACTCTGGTCTTCACGCCCGAAAATGTTCAATGTATCTCCAAAGAATTGTTGTTGATTTTCTTCCATAAGTTGACGAGAACGTTCCTTTGCTCCAGATAATGTTTAAAATGAACACTTGAGAGGGATAATATAATCCTCTGTAAATCCCAGTTTAATGTCCTTTAATAGGAGATCTCCTCGAGCCCTTCACTTATTAATGACAATATTTATGATCTTGCATGATGAGTTGTTAGAATTCAAAGCATACTAAATGCACATTGAGAAGAGCACGAGGGTGGTGAGGATGGATGGGAGTGAAATAGGATTTGAGACTTTTGTGAACCCGGGAACGCGTGAACCCACGACTGCAGAAGGTTCAAAAATAGCTAAGTATAGGATAGCACGACGGTCGAACGGACTCATCATAGGAGGAATGAGACTTGGAAGTTTGAGAAGTCCAGGGCTCAAAATGTAGATCGTGAAACTTTTGGATGAAAAATGTATATCACAAAACATGGGGTATGAGAGTTCAACCCTGCCAACCCAGGAATACGCGATCGCAAAATCGGCTAAGTATAGGATGGTGCGACGATCGGTTGGACTCATGATGTGAGGGTATGGATGGATATGAGTATCTCCAATTCTTCCATCTCGGGAACCCATCGTTCTGAGAAAAAATGACTAAGTATAGAACTAGAAAGGGAAAGTAGAAGGAAAAAAAGAGAAAGGGAAAAACGGGTAAGTATAGAAGGGGGAAAAGAAAGGGAAAAAGAAATTGGGAAGGTAGAAAAGTGGAGGGAAATTTCGGAAGCGGGAAATGATCTCAACATACCCTTTGGAACCAAAGTTACTAACATGATGGAACTAATCAGAAGAGAGTAGGATCTTCCCTCCCCAAATCGAATAAAATAGCTAAATGCTTTTTGGAAGGAAAAGATTAAAAATTTGAATAATATTTTTCAAGCATGCAACGAAGCAATACTGAAAAGGGAAGAATTTTTCAAGAGGCTCATGGAGATGGACCTAGAAGGAGGTACTAATGAAGTAAAATACCCTAAATTAATTCTTAAATCAATGTTCCTAATGAAGCAACAGTTTGACGAAATAGTTGAGAGTTTTAAAGGGTTATCAGTTGAAAATTTTTACGGCATACTTGAATATGATGAAGATGACATAGAAAATTGGCTAGTGGACTATTCTGTGAAGAATCAATATATTGAGGAATAAGTACATGGTATTTCCCTTTATTTGAGAGACTTGGAAGGTGAGTTATTCAACAATAATATCTGGCATGAGATCAACATCGCACCAATGAAAAACTATATTGAAGAATGGTTCAAAAAAGCAATCGACAAATTGACCAACGGAGGGCAAGAAACAGTTGGGATGGTTCATGTAACCGTTAATGAAGACAATAAAAGGATAACAGTAAGAAAGTGAAGACATGAGAGATCATCATAGTAAGTTTATACTGATCATATATTTCTTTCTTTATCAGTTTTTTCATCAAGTTACTCTACTTATTTCACTAGAAAGGTTTAACCGAAGTCTGATAACTTCTCATTGTCTACTTTCCAGGTCTTGTTGTTCTATTATTGCCCACCATGCTACTTCTACAAGATTATTTCTTGTTTATATTTGTTTTATGGTCTGCGGGAGACCCAATCCCATTCGTAAGGACAAACGCACTTTAAATTTCAAAGTCTTTGTAACAAACTATATATTTTTTCAGAAATTTCAAGAGATCTATTTCAAGATCAGTTTTGAATGTGATTTGTAACTCTAAGTTTTGAGTATAAAGTATTTGATATTGATCTATCATTATCTTTATTTGAGTTTCCCATGTGTCCACACTGTTAAATTTCTCTTATGCATACGAACCATCTTCTTTTTATTTTATGTAATCAGAAATCTTTAGTTTAACTATGATGGATGTGAAGAAATTGTATCTATCTTTTTTAAATGTATGAAGTGTGTGGTTCCTGGTCATTTCTTAGGAACCTTCTTTAAAAATAAAACAAAACATTTTTCTTTCTTGTTATTTTTCTTGCAATCTTTATATTTCTTTGATTATCGTGACATACTTCTGCAAAGTCCCATATTCTGAAGATCTAGAGTCCCAAGAAAATCATAAAGTAAAGAGGAGTACCACCTCTATAAAAATGCAGGGGGATTTGTATCCTCATCAGGTTTTCATTTCGTTCCTAATGGATTCAAGTGTCAACATTTTTGGTGACCATACTGGAGAATGAACTAAAATTTGAAATCTGGTCTAGCATTTTTTGAAAAATACATGAATTTTCCCCAGATTGATTAGCCCCACCTGGAAATTGGATTGAACAATCAATGAAGCATCTTACATCAACTATAAAATCTGGTAATAACGACAGTCGCGACCCAAGAAGAATTAGAAAGGTCCCGGCAGCTCTTATCCCGAGAAGAATAAAGAGAAATACTCCTAAGACAGAGGAGATACGAGTGACAAGACCAAACAAACCAAAGGCTAGCTAGAGTAGCACAATGACAAGGTCGGGATCGAAGCTAGAAAAGGGACCCATTACCATAAGTAAAATTAAGAAAATTTGTATTCTAAGAATTGGAAATCATATCCCTGGAACATCTCCGAATATGGAAAAAAGAAATGAACAACCGCGAGACGAACCACGTGAAGAGAGACAAGGAGGTGGAAGAGGTGTGGCAAGAAATCAAGAAAATCGAAGGAGAATGAGAGATTCCCCTTTAAATATTCAATGCAAGCAACTTGATCTCCATGTTCTCCCTAAGGGTACCTTTAAGGAATTTTCTGGAGATGGAACAATTGATGCAAAGAGTCATCTTCACTTATTTTTTTATGTTTTTGATTTCCATCGTGTTGAGTATGACAATGTCATGGTAAGGTTATTTCTTCAAACTTTATCAGGAAGAGCATATGAATTGTATACAACATTACCCATTAGGTCAATTGGATCGTTTAATGACCTCGAAGCCATGTTCCTGACTATTTTCGCCCATCCAATTGCTTATCATACCCTTCTCACTGATTTCACTTAAATTGGTTTGAGGAAGAATGAAAGAATATGAGATTTTAATCTCAAGTTCAATAAAAACTTGAGTAAGATTCCAGAAGATAAAATACCTAATGACCCATTCATACTCAGTTGTTATAAGAATGAGATGCCCCCAAATGTAAAATATGCTATCAGAACATCCCAGACAGATACCTTGTAGGAAGCAATAATTAAAGCCAATGATATGGAAGAAATTATGATTGAAATGGGTGTTGACCCCGACATTATACTAGGAAAAGTACAAAGGCATCTAGGAGGATTAAGTATTGATAATAAAGGAGCCTCTAGTTGAATAAGGAATAATAATTCAAGCCACGACTGACCCAAAATCAAACAATTGGAGGATGACTTTTCAAGGGAACCATACCAGATGTGAAGGTAGACCTGTTGCAACACAAGAAACCAAGAAAAGAATTGAAATTGCACAAATGAATAGAACTATCAAGCAAATGTAGAACGAGATAACCAAACTAAGAAGGGGGGATAATTATGTGGAAAGTATGAGAATGTCGGTCCCAGAGAAAATAAGGAACCCTCCCCAAGAAAACAGAGTGAGGTTTGAAAACATGGATAATCCGCAAAGACCAAGGGTTCCCAGGCAACCAACCCCCAATGCAGTTTTTCTGGATGATGTAGATGATGAGAAAATGGTTGAGAAAGAGAAATATTATTCACCTGATGAAAGTTATGAAAATTTATATATGGATGGATGTGAGACGTCCATGTATATATTTGAAGAAGGAGACAACGACCCCAACTCGCAAGAAAATTTCGCTCAGACAAGAGGATTTGTAAATAGATCCATGAATAAAAATGATTCTGAAAAAGGAAAACCAAAAAGATGAAGAAAAAATGAATGAGAAAAGGGAAAACAAGAAAATGACGGATAGCGTTAAAAGTAAGAAGCAACACTCGATATCAAACTCCACTCAAATGACATACAATGTTGTAGAAGAACTAAGGATAACTCTTCCTTTCACAGAAGTGGTGAAGATTCCCCAACAAAGGGAAAACATTTTGATATTGTTGGATGATCTGTATAAAAAGGTAGAAGTTGTTATTACAAGTCTAAAACAAAGCTAGAACAAATCAACCGCCAAGTTGAGAGGTAAAAATCCTCCATTTTATATTTCAATTGAAAATCATAATGTTTCACTTCATAATTGTTTAGTTGACACTGGCGCGACCAATAATATTATACCACTGGAGGTCATGGACGCATTAGGAATGAACTGTACCAAATATTACTAGACTGGTGAAAGTATATATGCAATTGATTCTAGACAAGCACCATCTTATGGATAAATCAAGGAATTTTATGCATGGGTCACAGCGGATCCCCATATTATTATAGTTTTCAATATTATTGTGGTAGACCTTCTTCCGGCATATGGAGTTGTTTTGGGAAGAGATTGGTCATCCATGATCGGGGGATATATAATGAATGATGGAAGTTGCATGATGATACCAGGAAAAGAAGGATAATGAGTTAATGGAATATTATATAGACTTCGGGATTGGAAACTATGTTATCCTAGACATGGAACATATTGAAAGAATGGAGAAAATTCAAGATATGGAGAATCAAGAGCATCCATTTGAAGGTTATTGAAGGATGTCATTTGATGGAGCTTGTTCAATCTCTGGGACTGGAATTGGAATTGTCCTTGTAAGTCCAGGTAATATTATGCATCCACATGCTATCAGACTTGAATTTTCATGTACTAATAATGAGGCAGAATATGAAGCTTTGATCCAGGGAATGATTCTTGCCAAAGAAATGAAGATATAAAATCTAATTGTGATCAGAGACTCCAAGTTGGTAATTAATCAAGTCACCCAAAGGTATAGAATCAAGAAGGAAAAACTCAAATTATACTTCAAAAGAGTTACCGAATTGATGGAATCTTTTAGCTCTTTCAACATTTATTTCATTCCAAGGGACAAGAATCAAAAGGCAAATTCATTGGATTTGGTGACCTCATTGTCAAACCCTAATGATTTCCAAAGCAAAACATATTTTCAAGTAGAAAGAGTATTCTGAATTTATGTACCTAATTGTTGGACACACCATCCACACTAAGAGGGGGGGGTGAATTAGTGTGTGGGATTTTACAACTTTTTCTCACTTCAAGTTAGAAACCATTTCAAAACATAATATTACACATCATCATTGTAATATTTCATGTAACCATTTACCAATTAAATCCATCAATAATAAAGATAAATCAATCCATAAGCACAATGAACACAAGATACACCATATGTATGTGTAGGCTTTCGTATTATGTTTTACATGTGACTACAATGACAGGGGTTTTATCAGCGCCAACTTCAAGGAGAGCACCAACTCTGAAGAGAGAATCAACTCTCAAGAGAGAACCAACTCTCAAGAAATACTCGGCTTTCTGCAAGACTCAGCTTGCTCATAGAATGCAATCTATCCAACTAGAATTGATCTAGTAGTACAACCAACAAAAATACAAGTCAACCAGTTATAGAATCTGCTCTAGCTCATAATCAGAGATCTACAAAAAATTCTCATCACAAGAATCTTCCCATACAACCAAACACTTTATCAACCTCCCTTCATTCAATATGCCATGCAATCAACAAGTTACCTCAACTTGTAAGATTCACCACAAGCTCAATTTTCTATTTCTGATTCTGAAATTTCTATCTGAGGTACTCCTGCATGTATTGTCATACTATTGGCAGCCACTAATTTTGTTGATTTTTATCACGATTAAAATCATCACTAAGAGATTATATCTTTTTTTTAGCTGCCACCCCCCTTACATTTATAAATTCTTATGTTTTTTATGCTTTGAGGCGATAATTGGGCTAAACTTATCTTATGAGTTTTTCGTTGAAATTTTCGTTTGTTTTGTTTTTAAATTCATGACTGTAAGCATGAATTTAAATAAAAACTTGGTTTTTGTAATGATTCTGTAGTTATATTTTTTTTACCTAAGAAATTCCACTTTGAATGTACCCATGGGTTGCTAAGCTTCAAGTTTTATAAACGCATTGATTAATTCACTACTACAATTTTTATGCATTATGGGTAATGTGACTTAATCGGTTCTATGTTTGATCTTTTGGTTTTATTTTTGAAATGTATGAATGTGCAAAACATTGAATTAACATTTGATATGGGTTTCATTCTCTCAACATTCATATCAACATTCATGTCGCTTGGTACAGGTCTGATGTACCCACGACTTTACCTCACCCTGTTGACATGTGCATTAATGAAACCATTAATTATTCCTATCAATCGTCTACCTGCTACCCTAAAGGTATTCCTATCAATCTCCTGAAAAACTAGATGGCACGGCCTTATTTTGATTTTGAAGCAATTTATAACATCTAAAGGCAGGTATGGTTAGGTATTTATATACCATGTTCGCCTGCTTATGGTATTCATAGGGTTTGAATTGAACATGTATTTCTACTTGTTAATGAGCCTATACAAAATGTCAAAAAGTTTTAAGAGACAAAGCATGAACTCTTTGTCGAGCCTCTTTCATCATGGGCTTATAAAAATATTGTTGCTATCCCACCTGTCACAAATCGGAGACAATTGGGAAAGTTTCCTGAGTCGAAATGGTTTTTCCCAGACCGACAATACAGTGAACCCGCCTTTAATTGTAAACCCCAATTTGGATAGTCCCGGGACCAAAAGTTAGGGTTTCAATTTACCTGATGGCTGTGAAATTAATGAATCTGTGTCTATTGTTTTGCAAACCCCCATGGTTAAGAAATCATGATGTAAGTTCTCGTCCAGGAAATCGTTGGAACAGGTAGTAGATGAATTAAAAGGAAAATTTTCCCCTATGCTTGCAAATGAACCTAATCAGAACCATAATGATAAACCTACTGTAAGGGAAATTCGTAAGGGTAAGAAAAAACAAAGCTCA
>WSFP011521519.1:0-12494 GCA_009831015.1 Picea engelmannii | reverse complement strand
TTAAGGCTAGGAAGTATAGAGTCTAGGCATCCAGAAAAGGGTAAAAGATAAGAGAAGGAGCAAACAACTGGAAGAGAAAATATAGTTGATTTCTAAGTTTTTTGTGTCTAACTTGCACTTGTTCTTGCGTGGTTATGTCTCGTTCAATGGCTGCCCACGAACATTCTAGTTCGACCCAAGTGGTTGCAGTTCTTAGGATAGTGTCAAAGAGGTTTAAGGAGATGTTGGTTTGGTCTGAGAGGACGGGTTCTATGTGAGGTTGCCTTGCAACAAGGACAGACATTTAAGGAACGGAAATTTAAGAGGCTGCTGTTTTTTTTTTTTTGAGTTGTTGATTCAATTTTTTTATTTATACGAGAGAAAAAGAAATCCTGTGAGATAAATTAATAGTTTAACAAATTGAAGGTCGTCTTCTGTAACTGAGTTAAAAATTTGGAACCATGTATGAAACGAAATAAAAACATAAAGCTGTCAGACAATGTGGGGCATCATTTCAAGAGGAATCTCACGTTGTAACAAAAGAAGAAAAAGAAGAGAAACACTTTAATGAAGCGTAAAATATAGCGATCTAAGAAATCCACAGGTCTTGTACCTGCTAATAGTCGATACAGAGGAAAAGCTGCAAATAATTAGATAACTAAAACACGATTTCCACAGTAGAGGTGGTACCAAATTGCAGTCAAAGCATTCATCAAAGATGCATATAAAAATGTCATGAAGCATGAAATAACAGAAGAAAGCACATAACTCAATCTTGATGGAGTATGGAGTCTTCAATTCGCTTTGTATTAATTCTTGGCGATGGAAAATTTCTCTATTACAATCTACCAAAAGAAAAAAGCCCTTTGGTTTTTCTTCAAAATGCCTATTTATACAAGCCTAAAAAACACTTCAAATTCCATTTGTTCTAGAAACCTTTGATTACAATTGAGTAAAGGAAGTGTTTCATTTCCTCGCTCTTTGTCTTCCCCCATGCAGGCAGAACGCCTCCTTTATTTTCTCTCCTAGCTCCAAAAATAGAATGGATTGACATCTGTCATTATTTAACACCAGAAGCATGCCCTTTCACCTGCTCAATGCAATTGATGCACCTTTCAACCAACTGGGCTATCAACCTAGAAGGCTCTGCTTGGTTGTTGGCCTCAAAGGTGTAGCAACTCTTCACCAACTGTGGCAACCTTTTTCCCACTTGTCGGTCTTCCATGACGATAGACCGCAATTGTAGACTTGGTTGTACTAGCCATTTGTCCACTTGGACCATATCAACCTGGCTTATTTGGGATATTTCAACTTGCTCCTTTTCATCATTTTCCTTGATATCTATCAGGTGTTTAGCTATATTTATTTTGCCCAACGTCCTTGTACTGCCTTCCTTATCAAGGTCTAGCAAATCTTTATTTATCAAGGTGAATGTTTCTTCACAAGAAGTTCTCACCTCCTTAACTCTTCCCCTACTCTCTGATATATTCTGCTCCCAATCCTTTAGTAAGATATTCCCTCTGGTTTGTTCTGCAATGGATAATTTGGAGCTACTGGCCACCTCTACATTCGTTGTGGCTATCACAACATCCTGGAAAGCAACCCGAGCCGCCCCAGCTTCTCTTTCTCACAAAGAGATATCTTCTAGCATTTGATCTATCATCTGAAAGTGATGCTGAATGATTCCCACTTTTGCAAGCAAGTCTTGTTGAGTTGCTAATACCTTCTATCGTATTTCGGTAGCCTGGGCTTGAAAAACATTTATGTCTAAAACCTGGTTTTCGGCAACATCCAATTTCGATTGTAACTGTATAATTTGTCGCTCCTGCTGGCTTACCTGTGTTTGGCTTATTTGCGCTGACTAGCGCACCTACTCAAGGTTGGATCTAAGTTTCTCGATCTCCTGCAGATCGGTTATTCGGGCTTGCTCGAGGCTTTTTCTCATCTCATCCCTGGCATTTGCTTCTGTCGTAGCCACCTTAGCTTCCAAATTACCGATCAAGAGGTTCCTTCGTTTCAACTGGGCCTTCAAAGTTTCGACTAAGTATTGATTGGTTGTAGCATAAGCCCCCAGTGTTCCTGCTATCTCGTCGGTGAATTCCTCCTCTTCTATGGCCTTTCCTTCTGTCAGGATTTTAAACCTTTTACCCATTGCGCCCACTTTTTGATATGATTATTGCTTCACTACGGCCTTCCTTTTCTTATCAAAGAAAAATTCGTTTGGAGGTAACTCTTCCACGGAAATGGGCATTAGCTCTTCATTGAAAATCCATCCCGCATCGGGATTCCCCTTTGTGAACTGTAAGGGTGTGATAATAGCAATCGGACTGTCGATTTCCTTGGATAATTGTTTAGGGGTAGTGTCTGTGACCGGCTCCTTTGATTTGGTCGGTGAGGTGTCACCTGCCTTTTGCAAGGGTATCTCAGCTTGACATAGTACCCACTTTCCTGGCGCAACTGCCTCTGGGTTTTTCTCTCCTCGATCAAGGATTTAGGATCCCTATTCCGAGGTATCCTTTTCTTTTGTCCCTTCCTGATTTTTCTCCTTGCCAGGACTTGAGTTCTTTGAGCCTTTGGCTTCTGTCTGTTGTACGTCTAGAATCTTTGGGGTTTTGCCCTGTAAAATTAGGGGGAGGAAACTCTTCCGATGCTCCTCAAATTTGAGGAAATCGGCCATATCTCCAAGTGGCAAGGCCTGAATCCGGTTCAAGACTTCAGAGTAGGACCTCGCACCTCGGAAGATTTCATCATGGGGTGAATCCTCGCGTTCATATCTCTTCAAGCCACAATTATCCAAGTGATTACTCACAACCGTATTTGGGTCGTGCTTTTTGAACTCAGTGTTCACCAACTTCATTTCCTCCAAAGTTGTGGCCTTGGCTTTAGCATGGAAAAAATATAATAAAGAGTACGACCCAATGTGAATGGGGAAGGGTGGCCATACCTTCTTCGACAGTCCTTTGAGCTCCTTGCTTATTCCACCAAGCACAGCTTGCCTGGTGATCTCGTGGCATATTAGCTTATCTGGCAGAAATAATGGCAAAACATGGGGGGGAATAGAGGTGTCGAAAACCCTAATGTATGAATACTCTGCTTCTATATACCAATCTGCTACATTGCTCAGGTTGGTTGTGATGTTATCTGAAATCCGGGGAGGCGGATGGCCAAAGATAGCAACATGCATCAGTACCATTACCCAGTTAAAAATCTTGTAGATGAAATCTTTTGCCTTATCCTCCCAAATATTCAAGTGGTGGACATGTCATCGTTCTCCTCATCGCAAGAATCATCCGAGAAATTTATCACCTCGGGCTACAGAACATTGGAAATATGCGTCCATGTTTTAATAGTATTGATACTTCGAGGTGAAGTATCAAAAACAATATATGAACCTTGGCCTGAGCTCTCAACGACTACCTTGGGCACTTTTCGTGGAGCCATGGTCTATGACCTTGCAATTAGATCCCCTGTCACAAAAGATTGAAAACACATACAGAAGTTATCCTGGTGAAACAGCGCTGCGCACAATAAAAAGGAAAGTTGAGATAACGAAAAAAGACCTTCTGCTTAAACACTTAATTTTTTTCTAGTCCTTATCGACAGAACGGTTAAATGATTTAATGGAAAGATTTTAGCGAATAAGTGGGATCTTACTGTCAATCACTTCAATGAAATTCAAATAAATGCCATAAATACTCGACAACTCGTAACTTGGGAAAAGGGCAGAAACGTTAAAAGCTTCATCCGTAGATCGTAGGGTTAAAAGCTACTCAAGGCATTACTTAATCCAGCTTAGCTCCTTTAATTTCGTGCTTTTAGTCCTTTATCCCCTTTTTGGCGCTCGTCGTATCGAACGATTTCGCTTCTAGCCTTTGAGACCCAAAAGCCCGAAATCGCGATGGTGCGAAATTATTTATAATTTGTGATTTAACTTAAGCTTTTTATTAACCCATCTTAATTAATGAATATCGTGACTTCGGGGATCAGAGTGACCAAGGTGTTGTGTTTTAATGCAAGAATCACCAAGTCGCAAAATTACGATAGAGACTAACTACGATTTAAAAAGATTACTCTTGATATTTACCTGGGTTACTTGAAAAGACTTCGCAACTTCGCATCTCGGAGGATCGGAAAGTGTTTGACGAGTAACTCCTGAAACGCGAGAGCACAAGGTGATGACATCAAATGATATTTACTTCGATGACGGTGGTTAGAACTAAACCTTATCACTGCTTTGCACGTCGGGATATCGGGGCTTGGTAGGTACATCGTGAAATACGCGAGATCCCAAAATCTGGCTTTTTGGGCTTAATTATAATCTCTTATTTATTTAGAAAGAAGGGCGGCTCCAACCTTTGAACCAAGAGTATAAAAAATAAAATAATACATTCCAACACATCACAAGCCCCCTTCTCTGCCTTTTCCTTTCATTTCGGTGTCAATTCCCTCAATTCCCTCTAGCCCCCTCCCTTCTCCCACGTCCTCTCCCTCCCCTAAAGACCCCCTTTCTTTCTCCCCTCCCTCAGCTCCATCAAAATTGTCGATATGGGAAGATGACCCCATGAGATTTCCTCCCCCCTCTCCCCTTATCAAGGAATTCCCCTTGATGGATCCTTTCCCCTCCCCCCCTTCTCGATCTCCATGTTCTCTTGCCCTCAATTCCTCTCTTTCCTGTATGCCCCTTACATGATGCCTTGAATCTCCCCTCTTTCTCCTCAGGGTAATAGATAAGCCTTGAGGTCTAAATCTTGAGAGAACGCCCCTTCCTTTGGAGGTTTATCACTTGACCCTCCCTCTCTCTCTCGGGCAGGTAGAAAATCCTTAATCTCAAAAGAAAAAGAGAGATCAGTTGCAGAAATACGCAAAGGAACCCAAGCGACCATCACAAGGGCCCTTAGAGAAGGAAAATCCCCTTTGACAAGGGAAAAATGATCTTCCTCTCCTTCAACGCACGTGGGCTTGGGGGTGCCCCTAAGAAGCTAGCCCTCAAAAGAATTCTCCTCAGCCTAAAATCGAACATCATCCTCATCCAAGAGACAATGTGTTCTGGTGAAAAATCCAGAGAAACCTTCAGTCCTTGGCTTAGGAATTGGTCTTTCAACACAATTGATGCCTCAAATCTCTCGGGAGGTCTGCTCACTAGATGGAGCCCAAATTTCCAGTCTTTGTCCTCTTCTGTCGTTCGCTCTACAATTTTAATCAAGTTACAACATAAGAATAGCAATTTAACCTTCTCGGTGGTGAATATTTACAGTCCTTATTCTTATAGGATCTCCATTTGGGAGGATTTGTGCATTTTTCGTGACCCTTTTATGGTAGCGGGGGGGTATCTGAATCTTACCCTATCCATGCGGGAGGTTTGGGGTGCACACCCTAGGGTCGACAAGAAAAGCGGTTTTTTCCATTCCTTTTTAGAGAAGGCCAATTTGGTGGAAATTGAACCTGTGAAGCTATCTCCTACTTGGACGAATTTCAGAACTGGGGACAAGGAGGTTGCAAAAATATTGGACCGGTTCTTAATTTCCGAAGCCCTACTGAAATTGGGCTCAAAATTCAGATCAGGGGTAGAGGTGGGAGGTATTTTAGACCATCGCCTTGTCTCACTTCATTGGACTTCATGCTTTGATTCCCCCCCATGACCCCTTAAACTATGTCAATCTTGGTTGGTAGAGGAAGATTTCAAGACCTTGGTCCTTTCCTCTTGGGTCAAGATTTCCCCTCTGAACCATGTTTCTCTCATGGTGCAATTTGCAACAAATCTCAAGAACTTGAAAAACGCCAATAAAAATTGGATCCCTTTATTGAAGTCCAAGAGGTATCGACTCATTCGAGACACTGAAGATAGATTAGTTGAGGTCCTTAGAAATCTGGAGGAAACCCCCCTTACTAATGCAAAGTTAACAGAATAAAGAAAATTGGAGGATAAAATTGCCAAGTGGCTCAAGATAGAGGAAAAAGAATGGTGTATCAAGAGCAGGGGTCTTTGGATAAAAGAAGGAGATTTGGTCGTATTCCTTGAGGACAAGGAGAAGCTCGGAGTAAATTTTTTCAGAAATCTCTTTTCAGCCCCTCCTGGATGCCCCATTTAAAAAATCCTGGAGGTAGTGGGAAAATTCCCTACTACCTTCTCTGAAGAAATGAATTTATCCTTAGAGGAAGAAGTGTCAGAACTAGAACTGAAGGCGGCGTCGTTCTCCATGAAGAATGGAAAAATCCCAAGCCTAAACAGAGTTACAGTGGAATTCTTTAAATCTTTTTATGACCATATTAAAAATGATTTGCTTCTAGTGGTAAGAGAATCACAAAAGGAAGAAAGAATTCATGGTACTCTAAATGCCACCTTCTTGTGTCTTATCCCTAAGAAACAATGTCCTTCCTTTGAGGATTACAGACCGATCACCTGCTGCAATCTCATCTACAAACTAATTTCAAATATCATCTCTAGGAGACTTAGAACGATGCTAAGTGATCTCATTGGGGAAGAACAGTTTGGATTCCTCCACAACAGATAGATACATGACGAGGTATCCATTGCTCAGGAAGTGCTCCACTTTGTCAAGAAAATAAATCTCAAGGTAGTCGTCCTGAAATTGGACCTCTCCAAAGCCTATGATAGAGTAAATTGGAGTTTCCTGCATCTAATCATTATCCAAATGGGCATGAACTTAAAAATTGTCAATTGGATAATGTGGTGCATCCAAAGTGCCTCCTTTGCCATCCTTATCAATGGAGCTCCATCCAGTTTCTTCAAAGCTTGCAGAGGTCTATGTCAGGGATGCCCCCTTTCTCCCTTTCTTTTCATGATCATCGCAGAAGCAATTAGCAATCTGATAAAGGAGGCAAGGTCCAAGGGCCTCCTAAGAGGAATTGCAGTCTCTGAATCATAATCAATAAATCACCTTTCATTCATAGATGATATCTTCTGCAGCCTTTTTGGTTCTCAGAGGAATATGATTGTCTTTAAGGATATTTTAAACCTCTTCTACAGAGCCACAGGTATGAAAATAAACATGGAAAAATATTGTCTACTTCTTAATAATTGTGAGGATGAAGAAGAGGCCTCCATTGTCAATACTTTTCCAGCCCCAAGGAAACCTCTCTCTGAAGAACTCAAGTATCTATGTTTTAACTTAAAACCAGAAAATTACAGAAAAGAAGATTGGCGTTGGTTAATCAGAAAAGTCGAGGCTCGCATAGCCATCTGGGTCAACATACTCCTCTCAAGAGGAGGAAGACTAGTATTAATCAAAGCAGTCCTAGAAGGAATTCTTGTTTACTAGAATTCAATAGTTGCAATCCCAAAGGGAGTTCTGGATCATATTCGACACCTAAATTTTCGCTTTTTATGGAAGGGACAAAACGTTCATGGAGGCACCCCCTTGGTCAAATGGAACTCAATCGTTGCACCTAAAGAAATGGGTGGTTGGGGTCTAAAGAACATAATACGTTTTTCTCAAGCCTTAGCGAGAAGGAACCTATGGCATCTAACCCTGGACAACATCCTTTGGGTAAGAATTATGAACTCCAAGTATTTTCCTACCTTGTCTATCTTTGAATGGTTCTAAGAGCCTAGGAAATCCTCCAATGGCTCCATTGTCTGGAAATCTCTTGTGCAAGCTTTCCCCCTTGTTGGTAATTGGACAGTATGGCGCATTGGAAATGGGGAAAAGGTGAGATTCGGAGAAGACTCGTGGTTGGGAGCAGGAAACAACTACAAACTCTGGCCTCCCTTAATTATGTTCCTCAAGGACAAAAACCTTCGCTTCCTGAGCGACCTAAACATTGGTTATCCCCAGATTCGAGGGAGAATGGGATGGAAAAACACAGACTCCCTAGATCTCCCCTTAGAACTACAGGATGAATGGGACTCCTTTATATCCCTTTTATGTGAAAACTTCATTTCCCTGGATAGAGATTCTGAGGACTCCCTCTATTGGTCAAAAAACCCACATAATGGCTCATATTCGATCAAGTTGGGCTATAAAGCCTGGCTAGAAAAAAAATCTATGACACACTCGAAATGGTGTTGGAAGTCCTTGTGGAAAATCAAAGCTCCTCCCAAATGTAAATTGATGCTTTGGCTAGCACTAAATAATAAATTGTTGACATGGGACAACTGCCTCAAGAGAGGATGGTGCAGACCTAGCAAATGTCCTCTGTGCAAGGAAAATCAAGAGACCATTTCTCACCCTTTTATCTCATGTCCCTATGCAGGAGAGGTTGCAAAGATAATAAAAGATCAGCTAAAAACCAGGGCCAATTGGGACTAGGGATCTATAGAAGATTATTTTAGATCCTGGATTCAAGACAGAACAAGAACCTTATATGCAGGTCTTCCAAGCATCATGATCTCAAACCTTTGGTGGGCAAGAATTAGTGTTGTTTTTAAAGATAAGATTGTTCCCCAGAAGTATCTGCGGCAATTTCGATCAGTCAGGCTGAAGAATTCAAGACAGAGCTCATGGAAAGTAAACATTGGTTTATAGTCCCTCCTCCCATCGATTACACTATCCCATGGAGATTTTTCGATGAGGTTAGCCAAGGACATCCTCCTTCATGCAGAGTAGTGGTGGTTCTGTTTATCAATCACAGCCACTGTATTCACATCATATACGTGCCAGGAGGTGGAACAAACAATAGAGCCGCACTAATTGCACTCTGGACTCTCCTGGAAAATGCCAAAGAAAAAAATCTATCAAAGATACAAGTGTTCGGTGATTCCAAGCTGATGATCGATTAGGCAAGAGGTCTCAACAACATCCAGAATCCCAGGTTGGCATCACTACTAAGAGACATCAAGCTCACTTTCAGAGATTTTGAATGGATTTCCTTTCAGCACATTCTGAGGGAGCTAAACACAAAGGCAAATGAACTCTCAAAGGAAGCATTGCAGCTGCAAAAAGGAGCCTTCATTTTTTACGAGTTCTTTGAAGAAACAGACGTTGGGGCGATGGAATTTTTCCTCTCAAGAAGTCTTTTTTCTTCTTTTTTGTAAGGCTGTAAATGTTTTTTGGACAGATGGAATAGTTTATAGAAAGTTTCGAAAAAGGGCTTTAAAGGTATATTATGTAGTAGAAGATGTATAGGCAATATAGTACTGGAAGGAAGCCTACCAAGGCTGGACATGAAAAATTGTAACATATATATTCCTTCATGAATATAACAGTATTTTTTCTTATGAAAAAAAAATATTGGGACTTATAAATTTTAATAGGTATTGGTTCTTATATTTATAAATTTTATAACAAAAGAATTTATTTATTTATTTCTTATGAAAAAAATATATTGGGACTTATAAATTTTAATAGGTATTGGTTCTTACATTTATAAAGTTTATAACAAAAGAATTTTATTTTTTATTTTTTATAGATAAGTATAGATTTATATATGGTTTTCTTTGGGACATGCTTGAATTGACTCTTGGGTTTCACCTATTTCTTGAATGTTTTTTCGATTATTATTTGATTAAAGAAAATTGTATAGTAAAAATACAAAAAACAAGAAAAAAATTATGACACTTACAAAATAATTTGACGCTTATGGTTCTGTGTAAAACGTAAAATGACAGGCATGAAAATAAATTAACCGTCGTCAAATTTTTCACTAGACAGGCAGGGGAAATTTGAAATTCCAAGCCTGTGGGATATTTCGATGGATCCTCTCAAGGTAGTCCAAGATCATGTAGAGAAAGAGGCATTTTAATTTTTAAGGACAATCATGTTGCTTCTTTCAAGACTACTGTAGGGGCTGGAACAAATAACAAAGCAGAAATGTATGCCCTATGGTTGATGTTAAAATTTGCAATGGAAAGAGATATAAGTGGTCTTCAGATTATGGGTGATTCTAAGTTCTTAGTATAGTGGGCTAATGGAAATTAGATGTTGGAATGTCTTCACTTAACACCTATAATGGACAGAGTTAAAGGGACAAGGGCTCACTCTGAATCTCTCTTGTTCAAACATGTATAAAGGGAACCCAACATGAAAACAAGTTGTTTATCAAAGGAAGCCTTAAATCTATACAAGGGAATGGTGGAAATAAGAGAAGTGGAGGGACATGCTCTCTGGGATATAGCACTCTCCATTCTCCTAAAATCCAGATCTCGTGATGACATTGATTTTAAAGGCTCAGGTTTAGTGTCAGTTTTTCAATTTATGTCAAATGTTGATGGTTTTAATAGGTCTCAAACTAGCTTCTATCAAATGTTGATGGTTGTATTAGGTCTCAGACTCGCTTGAAAAACAGTAAAATGTTGTTTTAATGTAAAAGAATTTGTGCTTGTAAGTTTTATGACGAAGATGAAGTTTAGCTTTTTACTTTCTTGAGCATGTCAAACAGACATAACAATACATATATTTGATTTTTAATTGAAATATTAATATATGTTTTTTACTTGGAAAAGAAGAATTGAGAAATTAAATTCATCTCTTTATGAAAATTTCAGACCCAAAATCATGAATAATATAAGTAAAATAATGTGACTAAAATATACTTTAATGGATAGATTGTTAGTACATGATCGAAAGGTTGTGTATAGAATGTTAAAAAAATTAATTAAAAAGTACCTAGGCAAGTATTTCTCATCACCTAGACGCCTAAGGGGTGAGATAGTGCCTAATGTGGATCCTAGTCATTTAATTTGTGAGATGCAAATTAAAAGGTGACTTTTTGAGATTTAGGGAAAGTGGGTAAGTAAAGTGATTTTATCCCCACCATTAATCTCGGCTAATCTCAATCGTTAGATGAGATGAACCTTGAGTTTCCCTCATGAGGTCGATTAGGGTAAGGGGGCGCACCCATTGTTGGGTTGTTGTTCATTGTTGTAAGAGCAAGAGCAAGAGCAAAAGAGAGGTTGAGTTTGAGGTAGAGGCAGCATATGCAGAGCTAGGACACGAGTTTCAAGGCAGCAGACAACAAAGAAAACAATCCATACAGTATGGATTTGAGGAGGCCGTACAACATTAAAAGTGCACAGAAATCGAGGACAGCAAAACAGTTTTCTAAGTGTATTGGCACACATTCCAAGGTTGTCGTACATTATTTATTGGCACAAATTTCGAGGAGAGTGTTGGGCACATTTTTCTAAGAAAGAAAAATCCATATTGTCCATACGGACATGCACAAAAAATGAGGGTCGTACTGTCATAAATTATGGGCACGTTTTTCAAGAGTATTGGCACGATTTTCAAGGCATTTGTACTGTTGGGTTTTCCATACATTCTTCGCAGAATTTTTAGCACAAAATTCTAGACAGTCTGCACAGCATTCATTGTTGGTATAGCCATACAGTGTAAGGATTTCTGGGACAGAAATCGAGGAGCTTTTCTGGACAGTTCAGAAGGAGTCTTTACTGAGCAAGAAGGCTGAGATAAGTTTGTGTTATTTTTCTGAAGATGAATATGCTGTAAAAGAATTTCTCAGAAGCCCATAAATAATAAAATCTCTCTCACTGGTTTTCCCCTTGTGGGTTTTTCCAGGGTCGTTGTTAGACTGAAAATTATTGTGATAATATTTTATGAGTTTATGTGCTACTGATATTTTATTTATGTGTTATAAACGATGTTCAAAATCCTCATGTTTTAGTTCTGAAAAAAAAAAATGTTGTGTTTAATTGGCTGTTAGAAATCTGAGTTTGGGCATTAAACATTGCCTAAAAAATCAGTGACACTGAAACTAGGTTGGGGTCTGAAATTTTACATGGTATCAGAGTTGAGTTGAAAAAAGTAGAGATATTTCAGCAAGTCAGAAAGTTGGGACAGCAGTCACTTCACAGGGTAGATTTTTGAATTTTTCATTTTCAACAGAAAGGGGTCAATGGCTACAGGTTTGAGAGTTGAGGACAGACTTGATGGGGCAGCAAATTTTGGTGCTTGGAAGGAGGGATGATCTTGATGTTGCAAGAAAATGAGTTGTGGGACATTGTGGAAAATACTACAACTCATCTTGTGGTGGTACCTATTGATGCTATTCTTCTTGCAGCTTACACCAAAAAGAGTATCAAGGCTAAGAGGATTATTCTTGATGCCATCAAGGACCATTTGATTCCTCACTTGACGGGGAAGTCAAATGCGTATGAGATGTGGGAGTCTTTAACAAAATTGTACCAGAGTACTAATGAAAACCAGAAGATGGTTTTGAGGGAAAAACTGAAGAGCATAAAAATGACCAAGGCTGAAAATGTGGTCACATACCTTACTAGATTGACACAGGTGAGAGATGAGCTTGGAGCTGTGGGGGAGGCCATAGTTGACAGTGAGCTTGTGAGAACAGAATTGAATGGAGTTTTCAAAGAATGGTTGTCTTTGTGGAGGGCATTGTTTCTAGGAAGAAGCTTCCCAATTGGGAACATCTTTGGGATGACTTTGTTCAGGGGGAGACCCGGAGAGGTTATGTACATGGCAGTTCATCTACAGGTCATGAGGAAGAGAATGTGGCTCTTGCTGCCAACAGCAAGAAAAAATTCAGAAAAAGTCCTAAGGGTGGAAACAAACCCAAGGGTGAAGGGAAGAAAGACA
>WSFP011521516.1:0-12495 GCA_009831015.1 Picea engelmannii | reverse complement strand
AAGGGATCTTATTAGATTTAATAATCATGACCTTAGTCTTATCAGTATTAACAGTCATACCCATATTGGAGCAAAAATCCTTGAGGATTCTTAGTTGGTTTTCAAGATCATGGGGACTCCTTGCCATAAGAACAATATCATCATCATAAAGAAGAAGATTGATGACTATACCAGTGAGAGTAGGGCCGACGCAACCTGCTTTTTCCAAGCATTCTTCTAACTTATCAATGTATATGCCAAAAATGGTAGGGGACAAGGGACAACCTTGTTTGACTCTGATATTGCAATTAATCGCTTTTGACCAACCCTCGGTGTTTTTAAACTTAGCAATAACGTTCTCATACATCCTTATTGCAACAACCCTCAACTCGAGAGACACTTTTATCTCTTCCAACCTATTCCAAAGGTTTTTCCTAGGAACCATGTCAAAAGCTTTTCTAAAGTCAATAAAACAACAAAAAAGATTGGTTTTAGTATTGCGGAACTCCTCTGCAATGATACTAAAGGTAACAAGATGGTCCACAGTTGAACGATATCTCCTAAACCTGGCCTGGCCTTTAGCTCTTTTACCGTGACTTTCTAGCCAAATGCTAATCTTCTTTTCCAAAATAATTCCATAAAGCTTGGCTAAAATCGGGCTAATCAATTAGAGGGAATGTTTTTATCCCCATTTTTAAAAATAGGAACAATGAGGCTTGCATCCAGGGTTTAGGGAAGCCCTGCTTGACTGTTAAATTGAAGAGCTTGTGTATGTGAGGGATAAGGATTGGCCCTCCGATTTTAAAAATTTCAGCTCGGTAGCCTTCAATGTAAAAAAAAAAAAAAGTATAGAAATATTCATGAAAAAATGGATACCTATGATATATAGTGAAAATAGGAGAATCTTTCAATTGCAAAGAAGTATTGAGAGAGGTAACAAAAATATTTTTGAGAGATAGAAAAGTAATCAAGAGTATTCTTTATTATCCTATGAATGAATGTGTTATGCCATAAGTATCCTCTTATGCGAGCAATGCTTCGTGTCAATTGGAGGCTTCATTTGCCATGAGTCCAAACACATTTTGAACCCTAGACCTCATAAGAGGGTGTGCCTTCATGTCAACCTATCCAAAGATTTGAAAGATTTGTTCTTGTTCGATGGCAGAGAAAACGATAAAAAAAAATTGATTAAGGGCATTACCCTATGAAAAACATGCTTATATTACCACACTCCCAACCATAAAATGTGACTACCCTTTGATGGGTCACCCTAAATCCTAAGTGGCTCGTGCTCCATGAGAAAACCAAGCTCAAGATGGCTCATTGGCAACAATGAAAGTAATGGAGCATGGATATAAGTTGCATGTAATATTAACTAGAACAAATTGTATACCAAATGTTGTGAAGATCGATGCTAGCAAAACCATTGTGGCCAAAGACTAATCAACACTTTGATGCCATCCTCACGAGGGAATGACCATCGGGCATGTTCACTTCGCCCTTGCTTCTTCCATTGGTGGATGATGTCATTGATGGCATGTTGAAAAGGCCCAAATCCAATACTATGGATCACTGACTTGCAATGTTGAAGAGCCTTGAAACTTCACACTCATGTGAAATCTTAAATGGGCTTAGAGATAATGAGTAGGATATGGAAATCAACCCCGCCAATTCTCAATGGAAGTTGCCTCATTTAATGTCTTGGGCTTTTCTAATGATTGTAATACCTTCGAAAAAAACATATGATTTGGTAGATTCAAAGAGTACTCTTTATTGCTCAACTCATAGACAAATGACCCTCTTCTGCAGCCTACAACACCCACCAATAAAGCTACACTATTGCATGAATTCAGTTATGGAGGAATCAACAATTTGTTAGCAATTTGGTTATAACAACGAAGGTTCCAACTTCTAGAATGAAAATAACACAGATTTCACAGTTTAAAGAAAATGCACAATAGTAAGATCCTTCACAACCATAGCTGAAAAATCATGTCAAGTACTCCCAATTCAAACTCTACTTGGCCCTTTGTCAAGCTAAGTTAACTAAGTCCCAAGTTCAAGTCTCTGTCAGCAAGTCATCGCTAGCAGTGAGTCAGACCTGCAAGTACTCAAAGGTTAGACCCTGGCCCACAAGTAGCTCATGGGTCTTTTGCTTTCTAACAACTTAAACTCACATAGGACTGGAAAAACAAGTCAAACTCACATAGGACTGGAAAAACAATGTAAATGCCAGAAGAAACCTCATTTTAAACAATTTCTGCAGCTGAATTTTTACCAAGCTTTTTCCAATCCAAATCATATTCTCACACTTAAGCTTCATGAAGTTGTTCATTTTTATCACTGCTTACATTCTACTACAATTACTCTCGATTCCCTTTCTATCATTCATCATCGCACTTCCTCTAAGTTCAAATAGCACTAATATTTTGTACAATACAAGTGATTATCAGTTACAGTTTCAATACCATTTACAATTGTCTTCCCTCAACATGAACTTCTTATATACTTGATGATTGGAGGGTGGAATTGGCTTTGCTATTCACCTTGCTAGGGCAACATTTTCTTCTGCTGTTGTGCTCCACTCAACTGAAGCAGTAAGTTGGACAGAAGCAGCCTTCTTTACTGAACCAGAAGCCTATGAGGCAACCTGGGATGATTCTTCCTTCTATCTTTCTCTAATCAATTAAAACTAGGCAGATCAAATTCATTGGTATTTTATTAAATATATAAAATGACACAAGCGATTGTTTTCCAAGTGACCACTCTTTTCTACCTCGTGACAATTTTGAATGCATCAAAGAACATCTAAAATAAATCATTCATGCTTAAAAGAACAGAGAAAGATGACCACCATGAACATACTAATACGCTTGTTTTGCTGATGAAAAATACTCAGCTGTATTCAGTTACATTCCTTTTATGTACAAACTGATCCGGTTGATTGTCACCTTTCCCTATACATGTTGCTATTGACAGAAAACAATTGTATAATCAGAGGAGCTATTGGAGTCTACCAGATCTAAGGTTTCTGCACTAAGTACACCTATTCTCTGCTATAATACTTTGGCTATTGAATTTTATCAAGAAAGGAGGTCAAAAACAAATTCTTGAAGAAGTTGATCGAAGATCAGTTTTTCCACTTCAAACCCAACTTTCTCAATAGCCTCATTGTCCGGTGCCCAAGAAGCTTTACTACACATGTCTTTACTGATCAAAGCCTCCACATCTTCGAGAGTTTTACAATCGACCTCGGGAGACCTGGAAATCTCATCCCACACTTCTTGAAGTAGCTTTTTGCCAGTAGACATATATCGACAATTTAATTTTGCAGGCTTTAACCAGGGTCGTGTGTCCAAGAATAGCTTCAATTTTTTGCCCAAGATTTCATTTACGAGCTCAAACAGCAGCTTCCTATTGACAACATCCAGAGTCAGCTTGGATTTCTCACATCCCTGGCTTCCATTGCTGGTTTTCATGCATGGATTATTTTCTTGTGCATCATTATAATAGTCTTCAAGCTGATCAAAAACCTGAGGATCAATAGGATGGGAAGGACAGCTCCAGCTTGTAGTCTCTAGAATGTTGTCATTGTTAAAACCAGCAGAAACTAACAAATTTCTCACATATAGGAGACTTGTTTCTTTTCCTTTCGAAAAAGCAATGTCTTCTACATCTAAACTTTCAAAATTGGGTCTCTGCATCTCATCAAGGTCCATGCTCTTGTCTGACGACAGCTCTGTTCTGGCAGCCAAGACACCATTCTCTGGAATAATCTTCAACATTTCATCTTCATGGAAGACATGTCCAGATTGATCAGAATCAGTAGTATCATTCCCATCGGATCTCAGGCTACACAGTTTATTTCTCAGCTCTGCACCAAACAGAATGAAATATTAACCAATCTGTCAAGAATAAACACGGGATTTTCTTTAGCTTGGAGCCTAGCTTAATGCGATCTTCCTAGAAAAAAAAAATTAAGGCACATAACATATTGCCATACAGGTTGGGTTTTCTGTTTGTATTTGATATTAAGTAGACAACTTTACTTTCAATTCAGTTGCTGATTTACAATTCTCTTACGAGCAGTACAGAAATTGTTCTGTGTAAATTTTCATTGTAGATATCACAATTCCATGTCGTTAAATGTCTTCCATTGTGTAAAATATCAAATAACTGTACAAAACATAATCTCAAATATCAGAGAACTGTACAAAACATAATCTTAAAGACAACTAAAAAGACTAGTGTGGGAAACATACCATGTAAGTCTGTTGTAACCTCTTTGGTGTTTAGCGGGCTTGGGCTCTCTTGCTGAAAAGGTCCATCCAACACAGAATTTGGGCTTGGAAATTCACTTTTCTCATCGACACAAGGTTGTTTACAGGCTCCATCCACTCTGTTGTCTATGGGGCACTCCTCCTGATAGATGGATTCAATTTTGTCTTCACTATGAGTAGCAACGGCATTAGCAACGACGCCCTGTGCATTTTCTCCCTTTCCTCCTATACCTGCTATTTTCTCCTTGCTCTGCGTCGATGTCAAGGTGTTTTTCTTACTCTGAATTTTTCGTTTTGACATCAAGTTCGGTGGATCAGGCTTCTTCTTTGCCGAGTCAGTGGTAGAATTACTACTTCGAGCGTAACCTGCTGATGCACTTCTGTCGTGAACATCTTTGTTAGGCTTTGGGACAGAGTGGGACTTTGAAGAAATATTTTTCACTTCAGACCTCCTTAGACATGGAGCGTCTTTCTTTGCAGCAACCTTCTTCTCTTCCTTACTGCTTTCTGCCACACGTTTTCCAAACCTAGGTGAACTCTGTAGCCCGGGATTGCACTTACTGGACTGACTAGAGAGCTTTCTAAGAGCTGATGAAGCTCCATCCCCATTTGCACTCATGCTCCTATTTGATGTTGTTATTTTCGACAGTAATTTTCTTCTAGACGATGGAATTGTAGCAGAGTCGTCTTCTGAATCTGGCTCCTTGAGCACCTTGCTAACAGGATTTCCATTGTTTTTCCCCTCTTTCAGTCGTGGAATGTCTCTGGCTTTCCTAAACTCTGTGGATGTGTCCTTGCTGCTTTGTCCTGATTCACCTTTGTAGTTTTTCAACTTTTCACTTGTCCGTGTTGCCGGTCCTGAATTTGGTTTCAAAACAACTATTGTAGCTGGCAATGTACTAGCAGAATTCTTTAAAGGTGAGCTTGATCTAGAATGCAGAGAAAGTGGGGACTGAGAACCGGCCAATTTTATATTTGGCCGTGGAGCTCGTTCTTGAGCATAGGTTTTGTTAGCAACACCATGATGGGGTGGATTAATGGGTCTGGCAAGCAAGGGATTGGAATCACGATGTGCCTTGAGAAGTATTTCCTCATTTTTCTGAAGATATTCTAGGGCATCCAAAAACTCAGTAGATTGAGTGTAACTTTTGCGAGCAGAAGCAGGGGTTCTCGGCGAGTCTATAAATTTATCCCTATGTAAAAGGTCGCGCACATCATCTAACCTTTGTTGAACATTATTGTGATCAAATTTGAAATTTTCATGATGAAAATACTGAGAATGTTCACTGTATTGAAGAGATTGACGGGCTTCAAAATCCCTCTTGAACTCTTCCAGCTGCTTCTCCTGTGGATGTTCTCTAAATGAATGCGATCTAGAATTCAATTTTTGGCTAACACTGGGTATATTGTATGGCAGAGGAGTATAGGCCTCACTCACGGAACGACTTCTGGGAAGACTGACAGGATACGTGTGTTGCTCCTTATCAATGGAGATCTGATTTGAGCTTACTGAGCTGCTTCTTGAATGATCCCCAGATATCGATTTGGCTGGCATTGCATCCAGTCCCATGAGACGAGCCACCACATTTGGATTCCTCTTCTCTTCGTTATCGCTTTCTCTGCTTGGAATCTCCCGAGGACCTTTCAATTCTGGACAACAAGAGAGAAAACGAATCGGCACGAGTCGCTAAAGAAAATGCTTTGAAGATCATTTTATAATTGGAAGAATGAGAACAATTACCTCCCGAAAATGTTTGGGCAGGAAGAATTTTTCGAGTGGTGAGAGCTCGATTGAAGTCGAACAAATGCATAATTGAGCTCATACAACCGCGAAATTCTCTGTCGCTCTGCATAGATGCACTTCTGCGCGGCGGCTCTTTTGTCATCTTTAATGCAGGAGACCTAAAAGAATGTTTGGTTCAGAATACTCCTTGAAGCCAGATTATATAGGACAGCCCTGGCCGAATAAAGAGAAACGGCTGAAAGAGAGAGTTCAGGGATCAGTGAATTGGATTTTCAACTCAAAATTTGACCTGAAAAGAGAAAAGACCGTCAAAGAACAAATTTACAAGAACCACAATGCTACGACCAAGAATAAATCATGAGCTATCTCAAATTACCTTGAACTGACTGAAATTGCAGGAAATCTGCTGAAAAGCAAACGCGAGCCGTTTGTCTCGTACAAACGCACCGATTTAAGACTATAAAACTCGCAGCGGTTTGTTCGTCTAAACAATTAAGACAGAACTTACTGAAGTTAGAACTGGACAATTTGGAACAATTTGCAGCAAAATGTATTTCTAGTCACAAATAAGCGGAACTGCCGGCTAATAGACGAAAATTGCAACTATTTTGAACAATTCTAAACAACCATGTCTGCGAAATTACCTTGAGCTGACGTAACGGGCAGGAAATCTACTGAAAAGCAAACGCGAGCAATTTATCTCGTAAAATCGCGCCGATTTGAGACGACAAAACTCGCAGCGCCCTGTTCGTATAAACAATTAAACAAAATTGCTGACCGAACATAGAACTTGACAAGACGAAACAATATGCGGCAAAATTTATTTCTAATCACAAACAATCGCAGATATCTAGACAATAGACAGAAAATCTGTAACTATTTACGCTCAAATTTGTTCTAAATAGCTGTTCTCGTACAATCGCACGATTTGAGACTGTAAAACTCGCGGCGCCTTGTTCGTATAACAATTCAACAAAAATGCTCACTGAAAATAGAACTCGACAGTATAGAACGATTTGCCGCAAAATTTATTTCTAATGACAAACAATCGCAGATATATCCTGACAATAGACGGAAAAAGTCGCAATTATTTACATTCAAATGTTCTAAATACTTGTATTTTCTGTCTATTTTCCGGAAATCTGCGATTTGGAGATATCCGGACAATAGAGAAAATGCAAAGGATATCTGCGATTTGCAGATATCCGGACAATAGAGAAAATGAAACCATTAACATTTTCAACACTTTAGTCTGAACAGAACCAGGATCACGCATATTTTTCCACCTCTAGTCGTATACAGCAAATCTCTCAACAGTGAACTGAAATGCAAGAGTCATACAGTACAATATTTTTGCGATGGAACCTAAACGTAAACGTGAAGGAATCTGCATTCTACAATCTTTCCATTGATACAAAGATTTTAGGTACTCATCAACAGAAGCAAAGTCATACACATTTGTCTATCCCATAGCTGTATACAGCAAAAATCTTACAACAATCTAAGACGAATAATGTCGTGCAAGAAAAGACTCATACCGTGCAATTCTTCCCCGGAATTTCCGCCAATTTACCCCGGCCAAATGTGCTTCTTGTATCCGCTTCCCTCACAAAGCATTTTGAAGCGCAAACAGAAACAAATTTACCACGGCATTTCCAAGCTTCAAATGAGAACAGAAAGGTTATTATCATTTCTGCTTTTCCTCATTCGGCAATTTTAAGCTTCAAAGGCAAACAAACATAAATGAAACCAACAGAACTGGGAACTTACAAATAGCTTTTATCTGCGGGCGAATCGGGAAGTACGGGAGACGCGCGAATCCCTAAATTTTGAAAAGCCAAGCCATCCGTAAGGTCGAATCGAATTCCAAATCCGAATTTCCAGCGGGGACTTTCCAGGACTCCGCCCATGCCAATTAAACGCCACTACGCACATGCCAGGGAGCCAGCGCCACTGCCAGCCGACTTACCGGAGGTCCAAAGGGCCCACTTCCTTTGACCTTTTCAGCTCCGATCAACTTCGCAAGAATTCCCTGGAATCCCGGCCACAGCGGCCTCGTGATGACTCCAACGGTGGCCGTATTCCCATATTCGCCATGATTTTGAATCGTGCAAAATACGGGCCGGGAGCCGGTGGATCTCAGACGAGTCGAATGAATTTAATGAGCTATGCCATTAGGGTTATGGACTACGCGTAGGGATGGAATATAGTCATAACAGACAAAACAAAAACAAACGGCCATGACAGCTCATAATTGGAATGAGAAAACACTGGCGGCTACCACGTGAGAAACCCTGACATTTTACACGACGCATGTGAACGCGTTCTCCAATCGCAATCCCGATGGTTTCACCCGCAAGCAAAGCAAAAGCTGCTTTGCGGGCCTCCCGCCAAGGCTTTACCCCCACACCACGACCCGTCACATGCTCTATTCGTGTACACAGACTTATTATTTTTTTATTAACATCAACACCCCACATTATAAAATCATAATATTTTTTATTACTATCAACACCCCCACATTATAAAATCATGTGCCACCGTGGGTACTTTATGAATCTTGTTACAACAATATTTAATAAATTATGTATGTGTTCTATAGAGTTGTAAAGTGGTCACAATCACTGAGAGACCCATGCCTTTTCAAATAGTGTGTAATCCCTAGATGGATTGTTGTTGCGGGAATTAATTAATTGTTTTATTTGGGGTATTATGGCGTACAGCATACTCAACAAGATCTTGTTGATCTCATCAAAATGAGAATTGGTTTGATGTTTAATTCGATTGGTCATTCATCCCACCTGCCGTCCCCCCTCGTATTAAACGTGCACATGGATGAGTCGTAGTTAAAGCCGTGTGGGAGCAGAGTTAAGTTAAAATTTGACTATTCCCCAACATCCAAAACCTTAGTCCGCCACAATACCCACTAAAATAGTGAAACAGTTGAACCACTTTACTATGTTGGACCTCATGGTACGTACAACCAAAATGTATAATAATTTTTTCATAATGGTCTAAAGTATCATATAAAATAATAATAATAATTTAATAGGTTATGGTCAAGACACCATAACCTTGGTGTATGAGATTTTCTTGTTTGTGGGGTAAAGAATTATTTTGAGATTTCACTGTTAAAGTATACCCTATCTTATTTTGGATTTGAATCTATGACTTCTTAAGAGGAAACACTTGTTCTTAACCATTAGGCCTACTCAAACTACACTTGTGAGGGTAAGTCCTTAGTTTCTGAGAACAAACCCTGGAATGCCCAAGATGAAAGTGAAGTCTATGAGAAGCTTGCACCCTCTTAGATTGATGATAAAATCATTTTCAATCTAGATATAAGAACAATAACAATGACAACTTTTGGATAATTAAACAACTTTTCTATTGAAATCCAAGTATACCTCATGGTACGTCCAATCAAAATGTATAATAATCGTCTCATAATTGTCTAAAATACCATCTAAAATAATAATAATAATTTAATTTTAAGCTCACAACCAAGTCAAATATTAAATTGGTGTATGAGAATTCTTTGTTTGTGGGACAAGGGACCCCCTCCATCGTGGTCAAGCCAAACACCAAATTGGTGTATGAGACCCTCTTGTTTGTGGGACAAGGGACCCCCTCCGTGTAGAGATACTAAAGTCTACAGAGGTGTACAGACCCTACCCCTTTGGATTTGAACGTGTGACATCTTAAGAGAAACACATGTTCTTAAACATTACACCACTCAAGTTGTACTTGTGAGGGAAAGTCCTTAGTTTGTGAGAACAAACCCTGGAATGCCCTAGATGAAAGTGAAGTCTATGAGAGACTTGCCCCCTCTTAGATTGATGATAAAATTATTTTCAATCTAGATATAAGCACAACAACAATGATAAATTTTAGGAGAATTAAGCAACTTTTCTAGTGAAATCCAAGTATACCTCAAATATGCTCATCAAATGGATGGTGGAAAATTTGTGATATCCATGGCAAGAGTACAAAGAAGTAATAATTACCTATGCATACTAATAGTGTTAGTATTCCTACTCAAGAGTACAAAGAAATAATAATTACCTATGCATACTAATAGTGTTAGTATTCCTACTCGACGAGATGTATGGAAGACTTAAGTGTAAGAAAATGACACATATGCAAGTACGAAGACCAAAATCAATTAAGCAATGAAGTTAATGTTGCAAAGCAATAATGCCAAACAATACTTTAGTGATGAGATAATAAACTATGAACAAAATAAGGTCACAAAGGTTCGATCCCTCATTCTAATGAGTTTCCTTACAAGCACCTACAACAAAAACTATATGCAATGAATTGCATCACTGATTTTTCTACAAGGTAAAATACGTGTCAGCTTGGAAAACATGTCCACTACCACAACCACTAAGTTATGACCTCTCTATGTTCTTGGAAATCTTATGAAAAAATTCATCGATATATCCTCACAAGGCTCTCTTAGTATAAAAAATAAGTCATACACACCTATATTCTAACTTAGCCCCTTAGCCACTTGACAAATTCTACATTTTTCAACAAATCTTCCCATTTATCTTGTCAAATTAGGTCGATAATGTATTTCCTCTAGTAAACTTTAAGTTGTATCCTTTCCAAAGTAACCTATTAATCCACCAATTTGTAGTTTTTTATACAAATTCTCACACAATAAACATTTGAGAATGGATAACCTCTTTCCTTTAAATAAATAACCTCCTTACATGAAATAATATAATCCTCCACTTTTGTCTTCTACAACTAGATTTATGCAACAATCCACAATATGTGCAAAATAAAGTTGTATTATGCATAAATTCCTTTATCAATTCAAATAAACCAACTCATTCCTAATTATATTTAGGATCAAGGTTTTTTTACTCATTGCAACAACCACTTTATATTGTGTCTACCTGACTTATGCTTCAACATCCACTTTATATTTTGTCTACATGACTTATGCTTCAACATTATTATATATAACTATGCATGAACTCCACCCATCGCATATGTTTTAATAAGCTTCAACATTTGATAATATAGAACACAAATTCTTGGGAAATAAGTAATGTCTCTAATGCTTTAATTGAAAAATAAAATCCCAATTCATATGTAAAAATCCTATTTCCTATCTCATTTAGCTTCTCATTGAAAAAATGTTATCGATCCACCCTCATGACTCCACTTCTTTAATACCTACTCGACTTGCATCAAAGTCCACCTTATAAAATACCTTCTCAAAATATAGTAATGGCAACTCAACACTTAAAACTTTTATGCACTTGCATGTTCGATTGAAATCGTCATGTCTTCATGCACTTTATCATTGGTACACACATTTTACTAAACCCTCTTATGAACTTCTCCTAAAACTTAGCAACTCCATGGAAATTCCTTACCTCATGTACATTTCACAATGTTGGCCGATCTAATATAGCTTTCACTTTCTCAAAATCTATACTTAATTCTTTTCAAAAGATGACAAATCTTAAATAAACCAATATTTTTGGAAGAATTCACAATTTTTCATGTTGATGTGTAACATTTTTCTAAGGCTTCCAACACCAATCTAATATGGTACAAATGTTCACCTACGCTATCACTATAAATTAAAATGCCATCTGAGTACATAACAACGAACTTACCAAAGTAAGGTTGTGACACTTTAATGATTAGTGTCGTAAATGTACTAGACACATTAGTTAAACCAAAAGACATGATCACCCACTCACACAATCTGTGCTTCATTTTAAATGTTGTCTTCCATTCATCTCCCTATTTATTCAAATTTGGTGATGGTCACTCTTCAAATTAATCTTAGTGAAAACCTTGCTCCGCTCAAACTATCCAACAAGTCATCCATGCTTGACAATGAGAATCTTTATTTAACAACAATATTGGTCATTTCTCTTGAGTCAATGAACATCCTCCATATTTTACCCTTCTTTGGAGTAAACAACACTAGTACTAACACAAGTTCATGCTCTTCCTCATCAATCCTCTCAAGTAGCAAATATTTGACTTTATGATTCAATTCTACACCCTCCAATAGATTCAATATCCTATGTACAACTTGATTTGGCAATATAAATCTACATATCGAATCTATCTCATGCATTTTCCTTCTCCTTGACAGTGAATCTTCAAGTATCTCTTTCCTCATAATTCTTGGAAATAAATTTAGAAATGGTGGGATGCTTGTTTAGATATGTCACCTTCCCATTATGAATGGTTGTGTTTAA
Source organism: Picea engelmannii (assembly GCA_009831015.1). NCBI lineage: Eukaryota > Viridiplantae > Streptophyta > Pinopsida > Pinales > Pinaceae > Picea > Picea engelmannii. The sequence goes on along the minus strand of WSFP011521516.1, from coordinate 253 downwards.
GCACAATATGAGAACTAAGATCGTTGTTTGGGTAACTCTTGGTCACCTAGTTGAAAGCCCCCCCTTCTTTGATAGGAAGTCATGCTTATGTCAATGTTCTAAAGGGATCCATGTGGTCATGTAGGCATAATCACCCCTTTTCCCCATGGAACAAAGGATCAAAGTTACAAACTAATATTGCCTAGGTATATCATGATTAAAATCTTTATAAGAAAGGTAGTTATATTTAAGAATCTTAAAGAAAATTTAACAC
>WSFP011521507.1:0-12495 GCA_009831015.1 Picea engelmannii | reverse complement strand
GAAGAAACCAAATCAAGAGAAAGATATGTCAAGAATACACTGCTTCAATTGTCGAAAGTATGGTCACTACAAGAATCATTGTCCCGAGTTAAAGAAAAGGAAGGAATCACACGAAGCATCAGTTGCCGAAGAAAGGGAACCCTCAAAGAAAGCTAAGCAGGACAAAACAGACTTCTTCTTCTAAGACAAGGTAACAATACTCTTCATAGTTCTTGTACATACCATGTTTTCTCTACGTATCTTGCATATCTATTTCCTAGAAGATAATATGTTCAAAGAGAAACTATACCTATGGAAGAACAACAAGATAAGGATTGCTATCACAGTGAATACAAGTTAGGCAATACACATGAAAGGATGAAGTACATCAACAAACCCTGGTAACAATTCATGTGGAAGTTATTACATAAGTAACAACCGCGAGATAAGCCGAAATCAACATCAATCTTGAAGAAACCTAGAAGAAGTAAAAGACAGAAAGAAGTAAGCAATCAAGAGGAAATTGGAAAAAGACTTATGACACCTTGCAGAAGGCAATAAGGATGCAGACGAAAGCGTGGGCTCTCTTAGTTGGAGGGAGCAATTACAGAATTCCAAAAAGATGAGCATGCACTCATGCATGAAGCAAGGATTAGGAGGGAGCTAATCCTAAATAGTACGATCCATTGAAGATGATGAAATATCTATCCATGTTCCCATCAATAGTGGCTGCCATGAAAAACAACACGTGTTCAGTTTGACTTTAGAAGACGCCTTCTTTGAAAAGAAGCCTCAAAGTATCCCTGGTTGTTCATCCACATCCATGATTCTATGATGAAAGGAAGAAGTCGGAATCTTCAGGGCATGGAATCTATAGAAAAGATACATGGACCCAAGAGCTAAAGAAAAACACGAGGAAGAACATGAAGATTCCAAGAGAGAAGGAAAATCCAGAACAACTAGTCATTGTATCAAGAATCGCAAGACTACCAGCCTGATATGAAAACAATCAAGCAGAGGAACTGAAAGTTGTGATGAAGAACAGTGTATGGAAGACTTATGAATGGAAGCATTGAGAGATCCAGAACTAGAGGTTCTCCCAGATGGAGGGAGAAGACTACGATGATTGCTTGTTCCAGTAAACAAGACATGCCTCTACATGAGCCAGTATATCATGGGTTGGATTTTACATGTAGAGCAACCTCAAGGCTTTGAGGTATACTAGAAAGAGACCCTTGTATGTAGATGGAAGAAGATCTTGTATGGATTCAAACAACTTGGTGCGGAGCCTCCAATGCACAACAGAAGCGTGGTGAAAAACCTTCTATAAAAAAGATACTGTATCAGAATGGTTACTCAGAACTCAAGGATGATGGATTGCCAATCCATGACAAAAGAGCTGAATTCAACTATGATGATCAGAGCTATATGAAGCCTTCAGAAAACCAATGTTCCAGAAAGATCGAAGTACATCGAGATCAAGCATTACATTCTCCGTGATGAAGTCTAGAAAGAAGAAGTGGTTCTCCAATATATATCTCCACAGATGAGCAGATAAGCAAACATTTTGGTAAAGCCTCTGTTCAAGATGAAAGAGTTTGTGTACTCAAGCTGGAGCTCGTGGAGACGACTTCCTTATTGAAAAAGGAAGAGATGGCTCCCAGGTTGGGATGGAGCACTGATGTGTTATTGATTTATGGACAGTCATTTTTCAGTTCGAAAAATGGTCCAGGATGAACAGTTCCTTTCCAGTTCGGAAAGTGGTTTGAGATTTCTGACGGACAGGCATTTTCCAGTTCGGAAAATGGTCCAGATCGAACGGTCATTTTCGTAATGAAAATGGTTCGATGGATTGCTGATGTACCATAAACAACGATTCCCCTTGTAGTTAACATAGGGAATGGTCTAGGACAGTCTCTCTTCTTGACGATCACTCTCAGTAGTGGTCAAGAAGACTGGTCCGCCTCGCCAGATAGTCATTCTTTCGAAGCTCACAGTTGTGAGTAGTTTTGAAGAATGGTTCGTTTTGAAGGTTGGTGCAGGACAGTCATGTCCTTAGGAAATGGTCTGGACAACCATTTCCTAGGGCAGATTCATTCTCTCCAAGTTGCACTTCGTTTAGTGCCGGAGGAATGGCCCAGATAGGCGAATGGTCCAGGTTTAGCAATTAGGGACATGCATTCCCTAGGGCAGATTCATTCTCTCCAGGTTGCGTTTTGTTTAGTGCCGGAGGAATGGCCCAGATAGGTGAATGGTCCAGGCTCAGAACATGACAGTTATTCTTCCTTGATTGAGAAGAATAGTTTAGATAGCTCATCGTTGATGTTTTACATTCTTAGGGCAGATGCTCTTCCAGATCTCACAGATGTGAGTGGAAGAATAGCCCAGATGATTCAGTTTATATATCATAACAATGTTTTTCTGTGCAGGTTGATGATATGATTGTTATGGAGACTGTATGTCTCCAGACAGTAGATGTATACTACTTTAGTGGATGTGTTCCATTGATTGTGACTATATGTCATTGATCAAGTATCTATGTGCTACTTGGTGTGGCAGTGTACCACTAGATTTTAGTTGTGTACTACTATGATAGACACAATTGTGTTTTATTGAGTGGCATTGTTCCGATTGCCTTTAAGACTATCAGTAGTGTTGAAAATGATTATCAGCTAGATGGATGATCAATGGACATAGATTTCCCAGACGGAAAATGGTTCAGAACATTTATTCTTCTAGGACATATGTTCGTATTAGAAGAATGGCTCTTGTGTCACTCTGTGGAGTGAGTGACTTATCCATCATCATGTCTAATTACTCAGATGGAGTATGGTTTCGAGAGATGATGCAACTGATGACACTAATAATGATGATGGTGCTCATGATCTAGTCATGAGATAGTCTATACGACTATGTTGATGCTACCGGGTAAATGGTATGTTTGTGCTCAAGACCATTACCTTCAAATACCTCCCTAGCTAGGAGGAAGTGTTGATATTATGGTAGCTGCGAGAGGTATTTACCTCCACGTGTAAACCTGACGAGAATAGAATATTCCGGGAAGCAAGAAGAAACCCTAATTAGTTGGCTAATAACCCTAGAAGACAAGTCGGCTCAAGAGGATAATTTGTATTAGGTTATTAGCCTCCAAGAGAAGAAGTCGGCTAAAAGAAATATAATATACTAAGTAAATAGGCACCCAGAATGAGAAGTCAGCCTAGGCAGTTTGCCAGTTTTAGTATAAATATAGGTGGCCAGTCTTCATTCTGGCAGGCATTCTCAGAATTGCAGAAGCATCACTTGTGCGCACTGCAGTTGGCCAGTTTGTGCGCAAGTTTGGAGGAGAGCTGCCATTGTAGCTGCTGCAACTAGTAGATTTCAGTTTTGTCTTGGACTCTCTCTTGGTTATGGTTTGCTGCAACTAGCAGATTTCGGTTTTGTCTTGGACTCTCTCTTGGTTATGGTTTGGACCCTCTGATTTGCTTCTGTTACTCCTGTTTGGTGCGCTATCCTTGGAGAGAGGTGCGCTATCTTGTTTGGCTATCTAGTCTAGGGTTTGCTTCCGGAATGATTCTTTGTCAAGGTTAAGGTGCTCGAGGGTGGCTTCGGCCTATGGTTGGGTGACAATAGTGCTATTGTCTATGGTTAAACAAGCACATCCATCATATTCTAACAGGGAAAAGTAGCTGGCAAAAGATAAAAGCCTAAAATATAACTTTCTAGATGCTCGCCCAGATAGGTCTCGAGAACAATGAACTGCTTCTCTTAAAAGAATTAAAGACCTGCAAAAGATCAAACACATAATAAATATCCCACTTGAATGAAAGACTAACACAAGTGCTTTATAATGCTTTGATGGTTACCCCTATCACACTTTGTGGACCTCTCCTTTCAAGTGACACTGTGGTATTGCCCCTCGCCCTTGATTTATCTTGGGGAGTACCCAGTGTTTGGACTTTAATAAATTAATGGCAATAAATGGGCTTGGAAAAATGTTGCATCGCGGACAAAGGACAACTCACCCTCTACAAAGACACCCATAAATGAGACAATGCAAACCCTTGTATGTCATGAACCCCATGCCCAGAAGCTTACCCCACTCCACTTCACATGCACACATGACTTAGATAGGTTCCACTTGGGAAACACCTTGGACCCAGGGAATCATTGACCCAATAGGATGCCTTGAGACCCCTCCCACACCTAAATTTGACAAATTGTATAACGTCTTTGAGCATTTTAGTTTGAAAAGTGGGGTTTGATACACATGTTCGGGTGGTTTGATTATTAGATGTGGCTTAATTGTTATTTTACTTGTGACTCATGGACCCTTGAAGGGCGTATTTGTTTGCCTTTGCAGGACCTTGTCGAGTGGACAGGTATTCATGAGGAGATGATCAATTCAGACCTTCATGAGGGCTTGAATCCCAAGGATGGATGTAGAGACCCCAGGCCTGGGCCAAGATCCCGATGACTAGTTTGCACAGTGAAGGAAGAGGACGCTGCCTTCCCCACCTGGACGTTGGCCTTAGATGTCACCCTAGTAGCCCATGACGTCACCCAGGGCTAGGGTTTGACACTTGTAGATGTTGGACCATAGTTTTGGCACGTGTGGCATGGAAATAGGCCTTTGGAGGCCCAACGCTCTATTAGATGACCTTAACATCTCATGCAGAAGGCCTAACGTCACCCTAGGAAGGATGATGTCACCCTCATTAGGGTTATTTTGTGAAAATTGATTTAATTTTTTAATTTTAAGAACAAATTGACATGTAGGCTCTGTTTTGTGAAAAGACACAACTGTTGGGTAAATAAGCCAGGATTTCCCATATAAATATGGCTGGCTGAATTCATTTTTTCATCATAACTCATCACACACAAGTTGTGGATTGAAATTTTCACCCTCTTTAAGGGCTATTGGCTGAAATTGTTAGAATATAATGGATGTGCTTGTTTTACCATCGACAATATCACTATTGTCACCCAACCATAGGCTGAAGCCACCCTCCGAGCACCTTAACCTTGACAAAGAATCACTCCGGAAGCAAACTCTTGGCTAAATAGCCAAACAAAGGGTAGCGCATCTTTCCCCAAAGATAGTGCACCAATAAGAGCTGATCAGATAGTCCAAACCCTAACCAAGAGATAGTCCAAGACAAAGGTGATCTGCTAGTTGCAGTAGCTGCAATGGCAACTCTCCTCCAAACCTGTGCACAAAACTAGGCATTGCAGTGCGCACAAGTGCTGCTCTGCAATTCTGAGACTGCTTGCCAGAATGAAGACTGGCCTCCTGTATTTATCGTAATTCTGGCTAACTGCCTAGGCCGACTTCTCATTCTGGGTATCTGTCTGTTCAGTATATATTATTTCTTCTGGTCGACTTCTTCTGTTGTAGGCTAATAACCTAATACAAGTTATCTTCTTGAGCCGACATGTCTTCTAGGTTTATTAGCCAGCTCATTACGGTTTCTTCTTGCTTCCCGGAATATTCTATTCTCGTCAGGTTTACATGTGGAGGTAAATACCTCCCGCAGCTACCGTAATATCAACACTCCCTCCTAGCTAGGGAGGTATTACAGGTAATGGTCTTGAGCACAAACATACCATTCACCCGGTAGCATCAACATAGTTTTATAGACTATCTCATGACTAGATCATGAGTACCATCATCACCATCAATGTCATCAGTTGTATCATCTCTCGAAACCATACTCTATCTGAGTAATTAGACATGATGCTGGATAAGTCACTCACACCATAGAGTGACACAAAAGCCATTCTTCTAATCTGGACATATGTCCTAGAGGAATAAATGTCCTGAACCATTTTTCGCCTAGAAAATCTTTGTCCACTGATCATCCATCTAGCTGATAATCGGTTTCAAAGTTAGAAGCTCCATCTAACTTTTTTTTTGAATTGATAGAGTAAGTCATGGCTTCTTTGACTTGGTCAACCCTAGATCTGACCAAAACTCAAACTTGACGTCTTGGCTTGCTGAGAGTACCAGGAGATGCACTAGGTTAGGGCACACTGATCTATCCAGAAATTTGGTCAATCCCTTCACTTAAGGTGCCTCAACGAGAGGATTAGGGTTTTTGCAACTGCACCTGCTAGTAACCCTAGCGATAGTGCTACGGTGATTGCTCCTGCTAGAAACCCTAGCGACAGTTCTTCAGTGAGCTTAATATCCTTATGGTTATGTTTCCTTCCAGCGGTTAGACTGAATGAAGGAGGTGTGGGCCCATAACCTGTTAGAATATAATGGATGTGCTCGTTTTACCATCGACAATATCACTATTGTCACCCAACCATAGGTCGAAGCCACCCTCCGAGCACCTTAACCTTGACAAAGAATCACTCCGGAAGCAAACCCTAGGCTAGATAGCCAAACAAAGGGTAGCGCACCTTTCCCCTAGGATAATGCACCAACAAGCGCTGATCAGATAGTCCAAACCCTAACCAAGAGATAGTCCAACCCAAACGTGATCTGCTAGTTGCAGCAGCTGTAATGGCAACTCTCCTCCAAACCTGCGCACAAAACTGGGCACTGCAGTGTGCACAAGTGCTGCTCTGCAATTCTGAGATTGCCTACTAGAATGAAGACTGGCCTCCTGTATTTATAGTAATTCTGGCTAACTTCCTGGGCCGACTTCTCATTCTGGGTATCTCTCTGTTCAGTATATATTATTTCTTCTGGCCGACTTCTTCTCCTGTAGGATAATAATCTAATACAAGTTATCTTCTTGAGCTGACATGTCTTCTAGGTTTATTAGCCAACTCATTAGGGTTTCTTCTTGCTTCCCAGAATATTCTATTCTCATCAGGTTTACACGTGGAGGTAAATACCTCCCGCAGCTATCGTAATATCAACAAAAATAACTAGTGCACATCTCTTGGTAGGCTTTTTGGTGATGTATCTTTTGGCTATTTTCATGGTGGAAAGGTCTTCAACTAGGGTTTGTCTTGATTATTCTTGGTGAAGTAAGTAGAAAATTTGCAATTTTGTTCATGTAATAAATGCTAGTGGTAAATTTTACTTATTTCATGTTGAAGATTATGAAATTGCTTGCTTAAACCCTAGGAGAGAAACATAAGGTGCTTCTTTCTCTCTCTATCTTTTCTACTTGTTTAAATTTATCAAGTATACCTTGTTTAGAAGTGACCACTAGAGCCCTAAAGTGCTAACACTCTAGTAGCTTCACTCTAATTGCTTATTGCATAATATATTGTCAATAGTCTAAGGAAAGAAGGTGCGCTAGGGCCTAAAAGTGCTTATTCCCTTGTAAATTCTTCTTCAAGACTTGGATGTTTGAGGCCTTGAAGTGCCAACACCTCTTGCATCCATCTCTTTCCTTTGACAAGTATTATCATTGCTGTTTTCCCCAAGTTATATGGCTGTTGTTATTGACTCCATAAGCCCAAAAAGACAATTGTCCACTTGCTTTTGTGAGTGTTTGGTCAAACAAACACTCAAATTCTCTTCTTTGAAGCTCTTACTAACGTTTACTAACTCTAGCCTTGACTAATTCACTAGCTAACTTGCTGCTGTTGCAAGTCACTGCTACAGCCATACTAATCCATACTAATTTGCTGCATACACTTACAAAACTCACATCTAACTCACTTAGAATTTTTTTGTGATAATTGTTAAATAATCTACTTGATAAATGCTAAGTTTCCATGGTATTTTCTTGCAATTCTGAGCACTAATTCTTGTGGCTGTTACAAAATGTTTATTGCTGTTATAAACTGATAAATTGCTGCAAATTTGCTTCAGCCACTATATTTTTTGAGTGTCTTTGAGGCTTTTACTATCATTTTGGTGCTTGGAAATTATTATATGCATGCTATATTGTTATTGTTCCGGGCAGGTACATCGTCATTCTTCATTGCCTCTATTCTTCAGACGTAGACACCTTTGACTTTGGTGACCAGTGGGAAGGGGGGTATTTCTTTGCCCTCATCCTTAGCTTATCCAGCCCTTTAGGCCGCCGGGGACGCCTCCCTTGGGGTAGAGTCTCTCTTACTCCTAAAAGAAGGGGATTTCCTATTGAGGTGACAGTGATAGGATATCCCATTGTTATGCCAATCTCCCTCACTTGCCTTGGGCTTTGGGCAAGTACAGATTGCGCGATAACAATATGTACAATGATATGTCTCACGAGAGAGACGTATGCTGGACAACCACCACTATGTAACCATAAAAAGACATGTGATTATATTAATGGCTTAAGTCACTTAACGTTATTGAATATTGCTAACTCAAGTACTAAGTATGATAAATAGTAATATGACCATTATTAATAATAGATTCCATCACCTCGTACTTTCTATCTAGTTGTATGTCACTGAAAAGGTTTCGTTTATGTTCAATTCTAGTAATGAACATAAATAAACGTAGAGACATAATATTATAATAATTAAATACTAAGTATACTATAGAATTAATAAAGCCTTATATTAAATAAAAAGGTAATATTATGTAAAGGTGCCTACCTATGAAGAAGGCACTACTATTCATGGGAAACACCTTTTAAAGTATATTTATATGTTGAGCCCTCCCTCATTGTAATTAATTGATATCATATTCAATACATTATTATTCCTTTATGGATTTCCTAGTTTATTTACATAGATTATTTTTAGTTATCCTACATTATTGTTTGTAACATTGGTATCAGAACTTGTTTGATCTCGACCTTTGGCCACATATTTTTTAGACCCTCTTTGATCTTGGCCATTGTCCATTTCAATTATATCTTGGGCATATGGCCATTTTTTTGATCTAAGATCTAATAAAAAAAGAAGGAAGGGAAAGAACATAACCTATAATGCCCTTTGGCCTTTGGTCTTGGCCTTTGGCCATTTCAATTATTATCCTTGGCATATGGCCATTTCTTTTGATCTGAGATCTAATAAAAAAAGAAGAAAAGGACAGAAAATAACCTGTGAAGCACATGCAAAAAATCAGAGTGCCTTGTGAAAACTATTTCATTGCCTATATATCTCAACAAGTATGGCCATCTGTAGGAAAAAATAGTAGAAGTGTGACTATGAGTCCAAGAAAGGGTAGTTATTGTGAACCTTGAATGCTTCATAGTCCCCTCTGCGTTTGTAATGGTAAAACAATAAAACGAAATGGAGGAACCGAGTTGCCAATCAAATATTCAGTGGAGATACCCCAAAAAACCCACTATTGGAAGAAATAAACCAGCAAGGATTACAACTGAGAGTTATACAGAGACTCCATCCAGAACGGCCTATGGTCAGGGGATTCAATGAAATATCTTAACCAATTGAATATCTGCACTGTTGACTTGTCCTTCACTGTTGAAATTTGTTGCTTGTATACCCGTATATCACCCATCCAAATAACCACCAATGTCTCTTCTATAATCATTGTAACCCACCAAATCTGTTGCATAGTTGCTATCTATGTGGGTGGGCGCCATCATTGAGACGAATAGTTGAAAGCGACAAGAAAAGACATTCATAAATATTGTTATAATTCAAATCATTCACCTAGGCACTAATTAAAGCGAATCATCATATTCTGGGTGAAAGAAAAAAGACACCTTTATCAGAAATCGTGACACTTGAATACCTAGATTACAGGTCTAAAAAGACACGCCTTTATTAGACATCACGACACTTGAATACCCAGATTACGGGTCTAAAAGACTCATTGTCTCTTCATCCATTCTTGCGACATTTGGTTAATCCACAAAATTAGGGGATTAGTAAATTGAGGAAAGAATTCATTAAGTGGGTATAAGAGTATCTTCAACAAAAAGGTCCAAGTATAAGGGTACTAAGAAAAGTCCAAGCAATATATATATTAGTTGAAATGGTTATCATTTGTGTTAAAGGTAGGCTGTGGCAGCACCGTGTAGTGAATTAATACAAAGCAAAATTGAAATGTTTGATATCAGGGTTTCAAAAATTTAAAATGACTGCCCAGTATCTGAGATTTCTTACACTTTATCAACATAACTGAAAAATCTGCTAGTGTAAAGCCTAATAAATTGAGCTAGTAACAAAACTGCCTTACAAAACATAATGAAACCTGGGCTTCGAAGAAAACATGCCCACTAAGGGCTTCTTGCTTGATGTCTGCCTGAAGTTTGAACACCAGGGCTCCATTTTCATTTGCCATGTCTCATTGCACTTGTTGGATTGTTTCTTCATCCTTAACTGTTGCTTTGATAGACCCAATATAAATCTTTGGAAGAGAAACTAGAGATTGAGAGTTCCTAGCAAGACCTAGAACTAATTCATAAAGCATGTCGAAGTCTTCTTTCTGTTTCTCAATTTGTTTTCTTTGACGAACCACTATTGCCAATAATCCAACATTCTTGGATCTTTGAGCATCATGTTGACCTTAGTGAGAGAAGGTCCTCAATTTGGCGAATGCTTCTTCTCTAGACTTGGCATAGGTCAGAAATTTCATAGGGGATATAGCAACTGGAATGCCTATGACCATCCATGCTTTTCGTAGCCTTGGCTATGGACCCAATGCTAGAGCCAAAGAGAATACCATGTGTATTCTAGATTGGAGAAAGCCAATAAAAGAGTGAACCACAGAGTCAAGAGCCACGAACAAAGCCCCAATTCACCTAGAGAAGTGGACCGAAACTAGACCACAATGCCTTAACAAACTTCTGAAATGAGGCGAACCAAATTGTGCCTTTGAACTAAACTGTGCTGATATTCCATATACATCTACAAAGACTAGAAACCATGAGAGATAAAATCCCACCTTTGCTGCACAGAGCCATCCTGTCATAATTAATAACCATTCCTTTGTTAAGCTTGAAGAAGTGAGGAAGAGGTACGTTGAAGCTGGTTGAAGTTAATGTCCATCTCTTCAACCTAAGGTTGATGCACCACATGTCCATAGACTTCATTGACTTGTATATCCTAAGGTTTGATAAACTAAATTTCATGGGAGGTATGCGTTGATGGGAACCCCCCCCCATTTAAGCTCAACATTCCAATGTATAATGTGACCCCCTCATTTGCTTTGATGTCTACTAGGTTATTGAATGCCCTCAACACCTGATAGTATTCTATAGTCTCAAAACTCCTTGCTACCCCTTGAGCTCTTTGAATTAGTTTGGAAAGGCTTGAATTTTGAGAGAGAAACTGATTTTGCATTGGTTGAATTATGATTGAAGAGTCTCCAATTACAATTACATTTTTTATTCCCTTGATTTAAGAATATTCAACCCTTGATACAATGCCAATGATTTTGCTTGATTGTTGGTGGATTCACCTAACTCCCAAGCAAAGCTTATTTCACAGCTTCCTTTGGGGTCAAAGACGATCCCTCACACTTGCCACCCCTGAAAAGTCCAAGCAATATTACCAAGGAGTGAAAGAGTTAATTACAAAAAGGTACACTTTAATTTTATTTGCGTATCTTTGAATTTGACTAAGAAGTGAATATTATCAGTGTTTAGTGGGAGCCTTGCACTATCATGCACCTACTTTTAGATAGAGAAGGAAGTCTAATAAAAACCATGGCACTAGAAATAACAAGGTTTGATGGTCAATATAATAGATACAAAATTGAAATATATTTTGAGCTGTACTTGCCAAGAGATGACACTTAAGGAATTAAAATCGCCTCAAAGTATTAAGAAGGCCCTGCACATGATTGGTTCTTATGGTTCAAGGAACAAAGTAAGGGATTGTCCATAACTTGGTCACTATTTGTTTTTAAATTTCTAAAAAATGTTCCAAAAATGTCTTCGTGCGTGATGTTGAGTACTTAAAATGTGAACTAGTGAACTATCAACAGTATAATCAAAAAGTAAAATAGAAGAATCAAGATCTCAAGAAGAATTTCAAAAGATTTGTCAGAGAAAGATGAAGAAATTTCTGTCTGAAGGAATCATAGTTAAAACTTAAAACCTACTTGCACAAATCAAGAAGTTAAAGAACGAGAAAAAGACAACAAAAAATCCTAGGACAATTTGTCAACAAAGAAACATTGATCAAGAAGGAAACAATAACTGACCCAGTTGGATTAGGCGAATAATTGACACCAAAAATCAGAACGATGCTTATGTTGGAATATTATCAATGAATAATTCACTAGAAGTAGCATACAACAAATGTTCTTGAACTGAAATCAAGATACAAGATGCAAATATGCCTTATCATCATCTTAATTGTAAGAATAGTATTGCTTAATGAACCGACTAATGAGAAAATTGATATGAAGATAAACTTCATTCTTACAACTTAAAGAAGAGTCACAACTCCAAAGCAAATTGGAGACGAAATCTACACCCTACTTGTAAACACAAGACAAGAAGTTCCATTCAAACATCCTATCAACAAACATTCCAAATGAAGATCAACCTGGGATGGATTGATCCATATGCAGTGTAACAATATTGTTTACAACTTCAAAGATCTTGTTGCTAGGTTTCTTCAACTACTTCGAGGACAAAGCTTTTCGAGGAATGGTGAAATGTAATGAACATAAATAACATAAAGACATGATAA
>WSFP011521498.1:0-12496 GCA_009831015.1 Picea engelmannii | reverse complement strand
ACTTTTCAAAGTGAAATAACTTTCATTATTATATCCCTGATTTCTCTGCATTTGTACCATGCTTCCACTACACATTTTGATATCATAAATGGAGGTACTACAAAATTGTTTAATTGATGCATGGAGATGATGGACCTTATCTCCATGTATACATTGTCTATTTTTATTAGAAAACAAACTTTCTAAATTCTTAATTTCCCTGGTTGAATTTGGTTCATATCTTATCACTCTTCATTTCTCACATTTTTCTCCTCTTGTGAATAATCCTTGGCATAACACTCTTTCCTTGAGTTTCTTTCCTCATCCTTAATACCAAGTCCAACTCTTTCACCTACTATATAAACCATCCTTCCATATTTCATTTTTTCATCTCCATGCATATCTACTGCTCATGCATTAGATGGGATTTATTACCTAAAATATACATTTTATATGCATTGTTGTCAGCTAGAAATATTTTTCCAAAACAAAAAATTCATTGAAGGCCTTCCAATCTGCTTAATGCACCAAGATGTTTGATCATTGCAACTTCCTAAAGAAAACACATGCTCATTTTGAATATGCGCTCCTTATTTTTACTTCATTTATGAATACTCCTCTTACATATGTTATTTTCTATTTGCAACCTTAAGCTCGAAAAAATATTCATGCAACAACATTTATTAGCTAAAAAACATAATTATGAAATTATGAAAAAAACATGCATAATCTTTCCCTTTAAGTGCATTGGAAATATTCCTTTTGATTTCCTATGAGTTTTGTTGATCATTTCAAAGTTCATGGTGCATATCAATATTATTCTCTTAGATATATTTCCAATGATTGTTTTCTTTCTCAATTATGATTTCTAAGCAACAAGTTATGGCTTCCAGAAAAAGCCACTTTCACCCCATTTATACACTTTTCCCACTGGTGCAATTTTACTAGAAGGTCAACTTCTATCAACTATAGAAGAAAATACATAAAGAACCAAGAGAAAATTTTTATTTGGAACTAATAATACTCATAATGGTGAACACACAACAACATTCATATTATAAATCTATTTCTCCAGTACAATTCTACAATAATCTAGAATATGCAACTTTGTCCTTTGTACAAAAAAAATAAAAAAATTGAAACTGTAGGACAGTCTTGCTTATGTGTAAATATGTTGGCACAGAATTAATGTGGTACTAACATGGAATTGATGCAACAATGGCATGGATTGTTTCACTGGGCCACCAACCATCATTGTTTTTCTCTTGTTTCTATATATGCTTTCAATATGGTGTGGTTGACATACTTCCGCCACTGGGGCAACCAGAAATACTTTCCCCTTTCCTCACAGGACTCCCAAACGAATTTGGTTTGGTCCCTCAAGCCACCATCCCATAGATACATGGGGACCAATGGACCATCGGTCACCCCATGGACTTTTTTATGACTCCAAACCTACGACTCTGGTCCAGTCCACCGAGATACCGGACGCACTTCTATATGACTTTGGTCTAGTCCACCGGACCACTGGCCCACCAGGACACCAGTCCATCAGTCACCTCGAAAAATATCCTTCCATCCAACTCATGTCAATCGTCTCTGATCCAGTCAACCAGGCATCAGGCCACCAGTCCCATGGGAACTAGGTTAGATTGCCTTCCTCTTTCCTTCACTCCCAAGTGATTTTCAGTCTTTTCTTGTGACTCTTTTTGTGTGGTATGAAACTCCACACAACTCTTCCAATGACACATGGAAATGAAATGAACCTATGATGTGTTTAAAACTAGTAGGTATGGTAGATTACTTAGCACTGATTGGGCATATATACGTGGCATTGATGTGGAAATCAAAACTTATGCTATGCACAAACTGCACAGGGTTCCATGGCCATTCATGTTTCATGCACAAGTGACAAAGGATTCCCTTTTTCTTATAAATGGGTTATGAAAACCTTCCCTAGTGGATGTGGTATAAAGAAACAATACATATCATAGATCAATGGTGGGGAATCCATGTAAGGGATAGATGGATAGTTGTTGTGTGTTATCTTCTTGAAAAGAATAATTGTCGATTTGGATGCCCAAAGGAAGAAAATGATGGCTCATTGGAAATCCAATTCCATGGAGACTAACTTAAAAATGGTTTCCAGAGCTTAAAAGATAATTTTGAATTGAAAATTATCCCATCCAATGATGTCCTTTAGAAATTATTTAACTTCACTCAAGATATTTTGTCTTGTCATGTAGCAGGCCCTTGAAAGCTCGATGTTTTAACCTACAGCTCTGATACCACTTTGTGACATACCCAATATCAACACAACAATGAAAAGCCTAACTTTGATACCACTTGTAATGTACCCAACCACCAAGTTGAGCCATGCTTCTTCAAAAATGCACTTTAAGAATGCTCTGAATACAGATTTTCCATGCCCAAAACAACAAACCCAAAACAATTTTCGCATATACTGATCTAAAATGTACCCATTACCTAGATACTTCTAGATTCTCCTTCTATGTACTAAGTTTGAATTTCTATTATATTCTTTTAATTCAAGAAACATGAATCCAATGCATGCAATTAACCAAAAAATTATAAACCATAAAACAAATGAACAACATTCCATGGACAACAATAACCATCAAACATGCATAGAATAAGCACATCATCTCAGAGACAATAATACATAGAAGAATATAAATTACACATAAAACACAGAGAGAATGTATCTTTAATTAAACCATTCACCATCTAGTTGCAAATCTTGGAAGTTCCACCCAATCATAGACGTTGTTGTTCCAAATATCGACAACAGGTCACCCCTTATCTAGGGCTATGAATCCATGAGGATGAGCCCTGGGCCAACTCTAAAACACACAATAGTTAGCTATCAATATCTCGTGGTTTTCTCACCCACACAAAAATCCTAATTTGCTAGCTCTCATCCCCTTCAACCTTCACAACCCAAAGAAACAAACCCCTTTCTTTGTAATGCAGTCCCTCAGGCTAATCAAATTCTTTTCCAGGGCTCCAATTCTACTGGTCAATAATGTTAGAGCTGGAAACTCCAAGGATTCACAACTATGAACAGTTCTTTCAAAACTTCCATAATTCTCATGCACACATGTATCCATTCCCTCCTAGAATAATCAATAATTCCTCACAACGATATAGCAATGGCTCTCTACCTACATCCATTCGTTTCCATGCCACACCCAACAAACGAATGAGGAAGAATGTGAGAGGAAGTGATGAGAAACAAAAATGAAAGAGTGAACAAATGAATGAGAAACCCTAAAAATCCCACAGATAGGGTTTAAATAGAAAGGACGTGGTCTCCCCAAGAGACTCATGCACCCCAAGAGACAACGTCATCTCCCTAAGAGACAATGTGATCTCCCCAAGAGACTTTCTTTCCCCCTCCTAAAAACATGGCTAAATAAATTATTAATAAAAGGGTTATCCCCTCAACCCCATATATCGTGGAATCATAGCCACATATAACTCGTGTCCTTTTCTTTATTTAATCTAGTGATGTCTTTTATTAATATACATTTTGGTGTATTACATTTATAAGCATCTTGACCTTTCAACATACCATCTCATCAACCTAAGTCACATTTACATAATTACATTATAGTTCTTAGGGGTTAAAACCATGGATGCTTAACCTAACAATGATGACACTTTTTGACCACCTCAATACAATATTTAAAGATAATGGGATAAAATTATCTGGTGCATAGGATTTTTTGGGTTGTCACCAACCCAGACGTATGACCTCCACAAGATCCACTATAACAATATTTTAGCACAATCTTTGCCACCTTGTAAGTCACACAACAATGAAAGATAGAATCCACCCCTCAATGATAAAAAGTGGCATCGATGATGAGGTAGTTGTTAGCTAAGTGACGTATATGTCGTTGTTCATATTAGGAGAAATTTGGAGAGAATTTCAAAGTCTAGAGATAGATAAGTATATCCCCATACCAAGTGGTGTTCCTGAGCTTATACATTAAGGCTCTAAAGTATACTGTCAAGGCATATGAAAAGATAGAGGGAGATGGCGATAAGAAAATATATGATAAAAAGATGAGGGCTATATTTGGTTTCTCAATTGTCTCTATCGAAATTCCCAGTTTTCCTGGATACTGATATCTCTCTCAATTTTCGCCCATGAGCGTTCTAACTCAACCCGGTTATTTTTTGTTTGTAAGATAGTGTTAAATAAATTTAGAGCGATGTTGGTTTGATCTGAAAGGTCGGGTTTGATGTTAGGATGCCTTGCAACTAGTACTGTCATGAAGGGTAAAAGTAAAGAAGAAAAAGTTCTTGTGTTTTCTTTTTAGGCTTGTTATTCTATTCCACAATACAACGAGAATGATGTCAACACCCAAATAAATAGGATGACCAAATTGTAGGCCTTTTCTTGTATCTGAGTCAAATTTTAAAGAAAAGAAACATGTATGATATGAAGAAAAACATAAAGCTATTATCAAAGTGAGGCATCAGGAATCTCACATGGTAACAGAAAACTACGAAATGAGAAAAGTATTAATGAATCATATGATGTTGAAATTTAAATATCAACAGGTCTTGTATCTATTGATAACAGATACAGAGGAAAAATTGTAAATGATTTAAATAACAAGAATAATAATTTCCATAGTAGAGGTTTTACTAAATTGTAGCCAAGCATTCATCAATTAAACATATGAAAGAAATATGAGATGACAGGGAAACACATAACTCAGAGGTGACAAGATCTGGAATATTCAATCTACATTTCTATTAATTTAGAGTCTCTTCAAAATCACTTTGTCAAAAATTCTTTTTTTTAGAGAGATCAAAAATCCCTTTGTCAGTCTTCTCTCCTTTTATTTATAAAAAATCATCACTACTTGATCGTTAGCGATCTCCTATTTTTTAAGGAAAAAAGAAGGAAAAATAGTTACAAAATTGCAACCTTAATCATTGCATGATTAACATTTCGTTGGTATATCATTTCAAAAGTATAAGACTTCAAATGACACTTCACTACTTAGCTGAAGTATCTCCCTCTTTTGAAGTTATACATTCAACACACTTCTCTAAAAAATGAACAAAAATTTTGGGTGGTGTCGGGAGATCTTTAGTTTCAAATAGATAAAACTTTCTTTGTATTTTTGGAAACTGGTCTTCAAAACCTTTATCGGCAGATCTGATTACTTGCAGCTTTAAATTAGGCTGTATCATCCATCTGTCTATCTGATTGGTATTGATTTCACTCAACTGTGAAATTTCTTCTTGAACCTCCTGTAAACTCTCTTTGTAGTACAACTACTGTTTCACAATGTTTATTTTCCCTAGTAGTCCAGAGCAGTCATTTCTTTCCAATCCTAATGCTTTCTTATCCAAAGAATAAAATATTCCCTCACAGTCATCTTTGATTTCTTTGACTATCTTATTGTTTTCAACTATGTTTGTTTCCCATGCTTTGAGCATAATATCTCCTCTTATCTGTTTTGTGACAGAAAGTTTTAAATCTTTCGACATATCCCTTTTCCTTGAACATGTGACTGCCTTCTAAAAAGTATTCCTTGCTTCTTTAGCCTCTTTTTCTGGTAAAATAATGTTATCAAGAGATTTGCTTGCCTCTTGAAAATAACGCTGGATGATCTCTATTTTGGAGATCAATTGTTGTTTTTCAGCTTCTAACTTTGTATGGGCTTCTAATGAGAGGTCTTGAAAATCCTTCAAGTCTACAACCCATCCTTCTGTCAAACTCAATTTAGCTTGTAATTTTTTAACAAGCTCACTCTTTTGAGTGAGTTGTACCTGACTTACTCGTATCCTCTAGTTCATTTCATCTAGGCTAGCTTTGAGTGACTGGATTTCTTGCCTTTCAGCAGCTCTGGCCTGTTCCAAACTTTTATCTACCTCTTCTTTAATGTTTTTCTCAGCATTCTTCAATTGATCCTGCAATCAAGCTATCATGTGGTTACTCTTTTTTATCCGTGTTCGCCTGATCTCCACAGTAAAAATGTTTGTTGTTTCCATGGCTCCCATGGATCCTGCTACCTCTGTAGTGAAATCCTCCTCCTCCAGTTTTTGTCCATCTATCAAGACCCTATGTTTCTTCACCATACCCCCTTCTCTCATATGTATTTCTTTCCTTACAATATCCTTCCTCTTCTTGCTGAAAAAATAATCGCAAGGAGGGATTTCATCTCTAGAAATAGGGGTGAGGTCACCAACATATATATCTCCCATCTGTGGGAGTCCAAAGGTAGACTGTAAAGGAGTTAAGGAAGTTATGGGACTTCCTAGCTCTGTAGACCTTGTTTCTCCCATAGCCTTAGGTATAATGATATCAACAATAGGTGATGAAGGAGGAGTAGACTTACTGGACTTGGGAGGTGCCCTGGACCTCCTCTTTTCTTTCATCTCTAGATTTTATGTTTGTAAGGCCTCTTCATTTTGTGAATATCCTTCAGTCTCCTGAGGAAAATTTTCAGGATTGACTTTATCTTGTGTTTTTTGTCTGAAACCTGGAGGAGTATATTCTTATTCCTGAGGAGGGGTAATTGCTTCACCTTGCAGCACTTTGGTAAGTATGCTCTGTCTTTGTTTCTAGAAGTTCTGAAAACTAGATTGCAATTCGAACGGCAGTGTCTGTACTCTTTCTAACACCTCCTCATAGGTCTTTGTCCCCTTTGAACAAGTTGTCACAAGGGGACTTTTCGTGTTCATAAGCCTTCATATTACAGTGGGCCATGTGTTTTCCCACCAAATGGTAAGGATCGTGCTTACTGTTCTTGAGGTTTACCAATTTAACCTCCTCTAGCGTTGTTGCTTCAACTTTGGAATGACCTAAGTTGAGCAATGAAAATTTCCCAATCTGAACAGGAAAAACTGGCCAAAAATATTTTTGAGCCACTTTTAGTTCTATCCCAATTCCACCTGCTACTAGTTGATGAGCCACCTCCCTGCACACCAGTCTGTCAGGGAGGAATTTCGGTAGGCCGTGTGGGGGGATTGAACACCCGAAAACTCTAATGTATGAAAAATTCTCCTCTGTGAACCAGTCAGCAACTGCCCTGAGGTTTCCTATGACAGACTCTGAGATGCGGGGAGGCACACAACTGTACAGCATCTGATGTAGTGGTATCACCACGAAATGACAAATTTCATAGAATGAATCCTTGGCGTTTTCTTCCCAAAGTTTAGAATGATATTCATGAATTGGCTCCAGGTAAGTAGGATTCCAACTCCAATTCATCAAAGGGAAAGGAGTCGAGAAGAATATAGCATCCATGATGTATGCGGACATATAAAAGGATATTGAGCATCCTTTTGATCTTGTAGTCTAATAGTCCATGACCTCCTTTGCCATGTTATCAGATAAAATCTTATCCCAATTGAAGTTGTAACCTTATGTTGCCTCATGCAAAAGATGTACCCACTCTGCAAGGAAATGGGTGGGACTTTTCTTACCGAAAATTCTACATAACATCATCTCCACATAAATCATATAATCATTCAATGAGGTTGTGGCGTAAATAGCATGGGTGTCAGCCCTGAATTTTCCCTTGTTTCTCCACCAGTCTTTGATTATGTCAGGATAGGTTTGGTTTGCCTCCAAACATTCTTTTCTTTGAAAATTACTCACAAATTCTTGATTATAAACATACTTGGGACTGGGGGATAATTTATAAATTACTTGTACATGTTCCGGTCTGAAAGAGCCAATGACGACCCCTCGGTTGTCCAGAATTCTCCTCATATGTATGTCAGTTCGCTCTAATGCCCAACTGATCATGTCATTATAAGCCATAATTCGTGGCCGTGTAGCTATTTTGTGGAGCTCAGACTCCTCTATATCGTGAAGCTTGTTGTCGGTGTCATGAGGGAAATTTTTAATTTCATAATCCAGAGTCTCGAAAATCTGTCTCCAGGATTTTATGGAATTGATGGCATGTGGCATTGTATCGGATATAACGTCTCCATCTAGACTCGAGCCTTCTACAATCTCTTCTCTTTTCTTGGGTGCCTTCTTAGGCACCATGATACATGTGCTGGATCAAAAACCTATTTACAAAGAAAGTGCATATAAAACCAGGTAAACGTGACATGCAGCAGATGTAAAGGATAGCTATGAAGTTCAAAAATAAGACTTTCTTAACCTTCAATTTCACGTTAAAGCGAGTGTACAGAAGCAGATGAAGAAAAATTAATGTTTTTTAATGGAAAGATATGCCTAGAGATACGCTTTCATATCGAAAAATATCTTCATTTATCCGTTATTAATGTCGTCGTATATCGGCGATTTCGAAACTGAAGTTTCAAAAATCACCGCCTTCATCGATTCTCGAAATGAGAAAGGTGGTTTAATTATTTCTAATCCTCTTTTAAAAATGAATTAACTTGAAACTTAAAACCTATTTAGAGAAAACGTGATTTCGCGTTTCGGGACTTCAGGGATCCTGTTGTCAAGGGATAAGTCACAAGAAATCCCCATGTCGTGAAATCACGATGATATTAGCGAGGTGCTAAGACATGTATTAGGGCTTTAATTAAAACAGCTCAATAATTAATTATCCTTTTAATTTTTCGGAAAAGTGAGGATCGGGAGTTTGACTGTTGAGAGTTCGAAAGCGTTTCATTAGAAGGAAAACAGGAATCGTGAAATATTAAGGGAATGATAATCATGTTTAGAAACTTAATTAATTTTGGGTTTAGAAAGCGACGGAAAAGGTGACCTTTATTTCTTTCCCCTCTTAAATTTTTTTTTAATAAGCTAAGCGTTTTCGGTATTTCGGCACCGGGAAAATAAGATGGTTGAACATTATACTTCGAGAAGAACTGAAACTCAAAAACCTAAAAAGGAACAGAAGGCTCATATTTCCCCTTTTTTCACTAAGGGTGGCTCCATGACTTAGGAAAAGATGAATCTTTAGCTTCGAAAGATAGGAAAAATTAAACTTCGTGTCAACATTAGGCTCCATCAAGGGATCTCATCTCCTTGTGGGACAAGAAGAACACGTAGACCAAGTTCCTTCATTGGGTAATGGGGTCAAAGACTTGGCTCTATGAGACAAATAATCAGAAATATAGAACAAGATTAGGGTCTCAACGTTAACCTTGAAAACTCTTCAAAAACCAAAATTTCTGACTATCCTGAGCTAGGTTTTCAATAGATTTCTTATCCTGAAAATGACCTCAAATCTATGTAAGATAATGAAAACCAAATTAACCATCTTATCAGGTTTCTCATGATTTTGTTTGCATCAAGGTAAGTATTTACACTATGTCCAATAAGGATATCTTAGAAACCTATGATAAAATCCATCCAAAAAGAAGAAAAATTACCAGAGTATCTTTTAACTCGTGTATAACAGCTTTCATAAGATGTGAGGATATTGCTTCACTGCCAACGAGTCTGTTCAGTACCCCGGTGAAGTTATCCGATTTCCCTCATTGAATTTTCTTTCACCACTTCATTTTTTGCAAGCATTTAAATGCTGAGATGAGGGCAATCAATAAGCATGAATTTCCCTTCTTCATCTCTTTGAACCAGATGGGGGCAATCAATATTGAATTTCCTTTCACCATCTGTCCATATTCAATCTTTTATATAATTTTTTTAAGTCGGGGAAATCAATGAGTATGCAATACACTCAGGAAGGTATCTGTTTGAAAATAATCAAAGTCTGTCAACTCATTTAAATCGCTCAGGGTCAATCTTCTTACCTGCCTTCAAAAAATCAACGGCTTCAGAGAACTTCTTAATGGAAAATTTTTGACCTTTAGTCTAGGGAACTTCCTTGAGCCAAAATGATCATTTATTCCTATTAGGATAACTAATAAGGTTAGGATTAATCTAGACATGTTTATGATCCATCCAAAGTCAAAGAACTAAAAACACAACCTACTCTCTTTCTTGAAAGTTTGTTCGAGAGTTTTCATGACCAATGCGAGACTCCTCTGTTCTTAGGAAACTTCATGATCAGGTGGGAAAAGGATTTATTGTGGCCAAGGAGAGGGTTAAAGGGGTTTAGAAAAACTATTGTACATATGGTTGTTCTTAGATATTTTCTTAATTATCCTTTACAATCTTCTCTTAAGTCCCTTGTTTTTTATAATACTTCAAGAATTTCTTTGATTGAGCTCTTTTTTTTTAACAAAAATAAATCGATGATTTATTCATTCATACTTCTTAGAGATTTTATCCAGAATTTTAAAATGGGATTTCATACCTTTATCATCTTCTTCTATTGTCAGCCCGAAGATAATTCATTCATTACCTTTTTCATTGTGGGAGACTTGATAGGACTACCTATGCATGTCACCTTTCAGTACCTCAAATCCATTGTCTCGTGAGAAAATTTACCTGCGAAAAACATAATATTATAATCCTTAGGAAATGACATGAAAGAAACTTTTATTTATTTTATTATATATATATATATATATATAGAGAGAGAGAGAGAGAGAGAGAGAGATAATTTTTTAATTTTTTTTTTTTAGAAAACAAATCGATATGTACAATGGTGATTTAGAAACACATTACTACATGAAGTGTTTAAGATGTTGCCGATTTACAGGGGCATTAAGGATGTTTCCATCCAAGTTTTATAGTAACCAAGCATTTTTTCTTTCCAAGGCTGAAATTTTGTATGGACCGGACCAGATTGGGTCGAATTTGCCATGTTTTCCAACATCTTCTTTTCTAGCTTCCCATTTTAAGACCAAGCCACCAGGGAGGAATCCTCTATCTTTCTCTTTCTGATCGAATAGGGCTTTCATTTTATCCTGATACCTTTGCAACCTTTGATTTACTTCATCCCTATTTTGTTGAACTTCGACCAACTGGTTTATTCTCCTGGTAACACCATTGGGTTCTTCATTTGAATCCTGCTAGAGTTTCATTACTGGCAAAGCAAGATTTATTGGTAAAACAACATCAGTGCCATATACCATATGGAAAGAGGAAATCCCAATTGCTCTTTTAGTTCTTATTCTTTTGGCCCATAGAGCATATTTTAAATGGATATGCCATGCTTTCTTGTTTTCTGTTAGGACATTTTTTATCACGGCAATCGGGATTTTATTGGATGATTCAGCCAGACCATTTCCTTGTGGATAGTAATCTGTTGAGTGTCCTAGTATGATATTATATTTTAGGAAAAAATTTACCATAGCAATTGACTTGAATTCTTGCACATTATCAGTGACTATTTTTGGGGGACAACCAAACCTGGATAAAATATTATCTTCCAAAAAATTGATTACTACCGAATCGGTTTCATTTCTTGTGGGAATAGCTTCCACCCATTTTGTGAAGTAATCAGTAGCAGTTATCATCCACTTGTGTTGCATGTTGGAGTGTGGATGGATTTCTCCAATGCATTTGAGTCCCCATTGCTGAAAGGGGGCTTCAGTTTTAACTGGAATAAGGGGCAAAGTTGGGATCTCCTGTTTGTAACATCCCGCTCTGGCACACTTACCAAACTTATTCTTTGAGGACACTTGCTCACAAGTGATCTGGATTTTTATGATGATAAATATTTTCCTTCATTATGATGCGTTAAGTTATATGAAAAGATGTTTTTACTATGTTGATGTAGACAGGTGTTGCTGACTCAGTTTCATTGAGTGTGCAGGGTTTCGGACCTTGATGATGCAGAGGCATCGGTGGAACTCCCTTGGACTCCGGATTGAGTCAGGGAGTGGGCTATTTGAGTTGTTTCATTTACGGTGATATTGTTTTGTTTGGATGATATGCTATTGATTTATGATATGTTGTTGACATGATATGACATGATGGTTGATGATGCAGGTTGACGATAGCTTGCCGACTAAGACTCACATATGGAGTAAAGGGGCCACACACAAGTTCCAGAGAGATTGAGGGAGAGGTGTGGACAGCAGCCCTGCCACAGCCTACTAGCACTCCCACCGTGGCTCGAACTGTAGGTTAACGATTACGATGCCGTGAGGGCAGACTATGACAGTCGCTCACGTTGATTCTAAGGGGCGCGCAATAAGGCAGGGGCCTTATCCTTGGAAACCTTAGTCTCCCACAAGTTCACCTGGCGGAGTGTTGACTCCAGGGGTTATAGAGTCTACCAATTCGTCAATCCAGCGAGTGGCACCCTTGGAGCACGTGGTGCATCCTGAAGGGCATGTCGCGCAAAGAAATACAAGTCAGCGAGTGGCACCCTTGGAGCACGTGGTGCATCCTGAAGGGCACATCGCGCAAAGAAATACAAGTCAGCGAGTGGCACCCTTGGAGCACGTGGTGCATCCTAAAGGGCACGTCGCGAAACGGAAGCAAATGAGGCGAGTGGCACCCTTGGAGCACGTAGTGCGTCCTGAAGGGCACGTCGCAGGGATGATGATGATGAGACAACTTAGATGACCCTAAGACCTTAACGCCTGATAAAATTCTTAAAATGACTCCCCTAATTAAATTGTCGCCCTGTTCAAATCAAAACCTAAATTAAAACATCTCTAAGTTAAATTTGACAAGCCC